>MJUU01030709.1:0-38779 GCA_002080025.1 Modiolus philippinarum
GACCCTTGATGTCACACCCTATGTTGCACATTAGCAAAGAACATCTCATTTAGGAACTGTATAAAATTATTTTCTTATTTCCTTCTTCCCCTAATCTGGCTAAGCTGGTGTATGTACATTATATACAATGTAAGACTGCATAAAAATTAAGTATACACTATTATACTAAATGTGAATAAGGCAGAGAAATAACGTACATGAAGTATACAATTGTGCATTACATCTTGAAATCATGATGAAAAAAAAATATGCCAGGTTGCCGTGATTGTGTCAGAGCCCCGGATCAGAGCTGACCTTTATTTGCACATTTAAGCCATTGAAAATTCAAAATAACTTAAGAATTACAGTTTTAAAGGTGGGTGTGATAAAATGTTTCAAAATGCGATAACCAGTATATATTGTACAAATCCGGGTAACCGCCTTTTTATTTTTTTTCTAGACTCAACCGAAAACAAAACTAGCGAACAACCACAAAACATGAACGACCACAAGACATCAGACCATGTTTTTAATCATCCCCCGATTTAGTATTACTCAATACTGGACATTAATAAGCGTAAATTGTGCATTTCTTTATTATTAAGTATTAATAAGGAAATTGTCAAATGTCAGGTAAGCTTTTGTGGAAAGCTTATACTTGTCGCTACATTAAGGGGTTTGTAAAAACGTGAATACGACTTAAAAGGATGAATGCCAAAAACAGAAACACCCTTTATATGAAAAAATGAGAACAATCAATAATAATTTAAATTAAGAATATAAGTGTTCAGTTTTAAGGAAAGGAAAAAAATAAGTCAAACACGAAACACATTAGTTAGTGTGCTTTTAGATATATCTATCGATTACGGACTCGCTCTAATAAAATACTGCTACACAATTCAGAAATGTATTAATATTTGTATAAATTACACATGACAAAATATCACCAAAATAGGGTTGGTAATGATTTTGTCTGAAATCAGCCATGGATAGAAAAAGGTCTTATTCCGGAAATAAAAAAGAAACAACTTCTCAAGAATAGATTTTTTTTTTCTAATTTTAAGTCTCCTGTCACCAATCCTAAAATAATAATGCAATCATATATGCCCACAGAATAAAANAAATTTTTTTTTTTTTTTTTTTTTTTTTTTTTTTTGATTGAATTCGCACCTCGAGTTTATGTCACTTTCGAACATTTCATTAAGTCATTCAGTCTTTACTAGGTTCATTTTAGAATTTAATATAAAAATCTGCCACCGGTTTTCGTTAAAAATCTCTGACCAACACCTAGGTTGAAAAAAGAATAATCTTGCCCTCATCCTATCCATTAGAAAAAACCTTACCAAAGTTTTCCTAGTATAGTGTAAATCTGAAAAAAAATTCGACCTGCTTAGCGGTCAAAAAGTTCCCGGTTCCGTTGAAAATCCCAGCCCCACCCATGAAAATCAAATGGTCCGTGCCTAATTTCGATGATGTAGTCCCTGTTAAAAGTCTTATTTTGGGATTGATATTCCCAAAATAAACAAAATTCTGGATCTTCAAACATCTAATTATCACCTCTTAATCAGGCCTTTCAAGGCGCATAGGCCCATCAAAACGGACAAAACGTCATTTTTAAAACAAAAATGCAGAAATCGAAACTTTTATTCTTTTTTATATGTATTTCAGATACTCTGAATTAATTCTGAGAGAAAAGTATCATGTTTTGTCTTTGGGAAATGTTTTTGCGTGACAAAAAATGTAAAATGTATCTATGCATGTTATGCGAATATTGTCATATAACCGCTTCATACAATTCATAAATATTACATGTAACTGCAGAAAAAATATCTTTCCTGAAAATTATTATTTCTGTTCAGTGCTGTTCGTAGAGTTTGAGAGAATCCATTATTATTCTGTAACACCTTGCGTTTTATCGATTTCAGTGTGGTTAACATGCCATCGTAGCTGGCTGAAATAAAAAATGTAAAATGAAACGAAAGTTGGTTTAAGGTGTGTCAGTGGTATCGTTCCGCCATTTTTGTTTAATACTTGTTAGGTTTTATTCAATTAGAAATTTAATATATAGCTATCTATAATGAAAATAAAGTTCCAGCGTATTTAAAATGTTTATTCCTTATAACTTTTACAACATTTTCGTTACAAAAAGGTGAAATGAAACACATGTGCTTTAAATGTTTTGCTGGATTTACAGAAAACAGAAACTATGCAAAGGAGATAATTTGATAAAATAATTTAAAATAGATATCAATAGAGAAATTTACATTTTGTAATTCATTTCTCTAATTTCAACCTTTACCCCTAATTTTTATTTATTTAATATTATTATTATTATTATTTTTTTTTGTAAACTATATAATGATCTCAAAACATACATGCATTTTATGAACAAAATCTTTATCAGATTTTTAAAGCTAACATCTCATATAATCATTTTTCTCTTTGTATGTAAAATCCTTAAATTTTAAATTGCAATTTTTTGCGCTGAAATGCACGGTGACCCTCAAATTTTATTTCATATTTTTTAACAATTATAACACAATTATGTTTCTGCACATAATGATCTCAAAACACAAATGCAAATTATGAACAAAATCTATATCAGATTTTAAAAGCTAACATCACATATAATCATACTATGATCTTAATGTGGTTTGTGTTGTTCATGTGTGTGTATCCCTTTTTTAACGTACCGCACCTATGAGTTTTCATTGTTTCTTGTCGATTCCGATGTTGTCATTTGAATATGTTTTTTAGGGTTTGTTTCTCACTTACTTCATGACCTTTGCCCTTTTTTATTACTTATGAAATCGTTTGATTACCTCATTTAGTGCTGATTATCAGTTTGCTCTCCAACGAGTAAATAGTTGAGATTTTTATCATATAGATAAATAACCTTTCCTTAACTTATGGTATTTCATTTGTCTACATATTATTGTATAAATATGGATTATTTCATAGTAAACAGCAATATACAATTATTCTCTTCCTCCGTCAATTATACCCTACATAACACAGAACGATCACTCACTGTAAAATATATCAAGCAAAGGTATAACCGCTTTATTTTATTTGTTTAAGGACAGATACATATCTTTGAATTCATAATGTCATCAATAATTAATATTTTTATAGCTGTTTTTACGGTCTTAAACTGGATGCTTTGATATGATTTGCACTGAAGAGACTGAAGTAGTCTTTATTTGTCATATGCAGAAAACTTCTATGTTTTGTTATTTATAACAATTTATGAAAACTTCAATATATATTGCTGATGTATTTTGGTGACATCAAAATTCAGGACCACCACAAGTGAACAAAATGTACTCTGATTCGTTTTTGTAAAAAAATATGCCATTACTATTGTTACTTCTTTTAATATCACATATTCTAAACCTCATTTCAATTCACCTTCTTACAAACGAAATAGTAGTAATCGGTGTCGTCAACATCATCCCACTGAAAGTTTAGGAACCTCCAGAGTCTTACTGCATTTTTGCCATGGTATGGTTCGTTTGGTGCCCAGTCTTGAAACACTAAATTCTGAGGCCCAATATTTAGGTTAGACAACCACTGGTATTGGCTGGTCACTTTCCCGACACCAATCCATATATCTTAAAAATATATATTGGAAAAAGAACACAGACACACAAACTACAGACTCAGTGGTAGGGGCCTGTATTCCTCACCTTACAAAATAATTCTAAGATTTGCGTTATAGAAAGCCCATATCTGCTTTTTTAAGCAGCTCAAGATACACATAATCAGACAATGATGCTTTAATCATAAATTCAAAAGACTTGGTAAGTCACAGCTGACATTTATAGATTTTCAACTCGATATATTGTCAGAAATTTTAAAGATATATAACACCCCATTTTTCGTTATTTATGTGATATGATATATTTTCATTTATGAGATATACTTATTTGTATTTATACATCGGCAAACAAATACCGAAGCTAGAATGAGGAAAGGGTAAATTCCAAAATCATAAATCCAAAATCACGGCAATTCACAGCAACACGAATTGAGACAGTATGACAAAGACATAACAAAAAAAAAACAAAAATAAACAAAAAACGCCACAAAACTAAAGCACTAGCAGTGTGACCCCCTATAAAAACTGAGGTATCATCAGGTGCTCCGGAAGGGTAAGCATGATCTGCTCCACGCATGGCACCCGTCACACAGCCAGCAAAAATTATGGTGTTGAAAGATCTGTTTGGTGACTGATTGGTCGATGTCATTTTCTAACCTTTAGATAAACCAATTATAATCAATGGTACGTGTTACTTCTCTAAGCCTCAAACAGCACCAAGGAGAAAGTTTGAAAATCTTACGTGTATATAATTATTTAGTATTCGGACAATAACAAGGACAAACCGGTATCACAAACATTACCAACGAAGACAAAACTAAAAGATGACAATGCCATATACAAGACAACACAAAAAACTAAAGCGCTGACAGTGTGAACTCCCTCTATAAACCTTGAGTATCATCATGTGTTCCGGAAGGGTAAGCATGATCTGTTCCACGCGTGGCGCCCGTCACACTGCCAGTGAAAAGTCCGATTTTGTCACAGTCGGTGTTAGTCAGTCCGGTATCAATACAAAACGCTGGAAGTCTAAAACGGGCACTTTTTGTGCTGAAAAGTACTGACAAGTACTCGACCTGTCTCCGTTTGTCTGAAAATTCATGGAAAAGTCTTTACAAAACTCTAACTCAGTCTGAAATTAACTCTGTCTTGACTACTCTAAACTGTTAATGAAACAGTCTTGACCTGTCTCGACCAATTTGGTCGACCTATACTAAACAAATCTCGACCTGTCTTAACCAGACTGAATATGTACTTGAAAAGTCTCGACCAGTAAGGACTTAATTGTACTGAAATGTCTCCACCTGTCTTGACCAGTCTGAACCTGTACTGGAAATGTCTAAACCAGTCTCATTTAGTTATAACCGAGTCTTGACCTTTGTATACAAGTAGAAAAAATTAAAATACAAGGTGTTAAACATTCAAATCGTTATTTGCCTGCATTTTTAACTTATTATTGAAATTAAAAAAAAAACCCTTTCTCTAAAATTAATATCAAATCAAAAATTACTGCGTATACATGTCAGTTTAATCTTGTGTAAAATACTATAGTTAGAAATTACAACCCAACCCTTTTGTTATAACTGAGGTTATCTACATCGGTTCATCCCATCAATCTCACCCCAGTTTGAACAAAGGATTTTTTTTTTCGTTTTTGTAATGACAAAATTTTACTAATATACTGCTCAGTTTATTTGGACTAAGTAAAGTTTTAATGTTTTACTAGCCATAATTTTTTTTTAAAGATAAAGATTTTAATTTAAAACGTTAAAAATGACATTGTCAATAGTGGGATTAAAACTAGATTCGTTTCGTTTACTAGACTTCTGTCTTACCTACTACACCACAAAGTCGTTGGACTTTTGGTGTAAAAAAGCCATCATATATAAAGAGACCTTGTGGAGTGTAAAAGGGTATATGTTATACAATGTAACTATAATATAAAAGTTTTATTTTATAACATAAGCATGGAAATATTTTTTTAAGAATGTATACATGTTTTTCTTCAATCAATAAAATAAATGAGTTATCACACTTGGACTTAATGTGTCTGTATAAATTCAGTTGTCCGGTCGTCGGGTGGTCTTATACAGGCACACTGTGTCCTCATGTGATAACATGTATATATCAATGTTAAATGCACAATTTAAATAATTTATTTTAATCATATCTGTATTTCAATCAATTATTCTTTTATCTACTCTATTGATTTACAAATTTCGTTTTAATCAATTATTAGTTACACATTCATTTAACAAAGACCTGTGACATGTCCTCAGACTAAAAATTGTGAATTTATCATTCTTTTATGATTCATCCTCATAACCGTTTCTTTAGTCGAATAGTTATTTGTGGTTCACAACGAGACCTTGAAGCTGGAGTTAGATATGAACTAGTTAAAACTCTTTCAGGCGAATTTCATTGGTTGAGCTACAAGAAATAGCCCACCACGCTCGATATGTTATTACTTTTTCGACGTTTCTATTGGACCACTGTGAGTGAGATCTCGTTTGCGATGATTAACGTTGACTAGTAACGGGGTTCACTGCATTCACTTAATATGAAATTCATAAGAGAAATAGTTTTAATGACTCGAAAGAATTGTATAACTCTCGTTATGTAATTTCAAGTATAATATACTGTCAAAAGGTTAGTTTATTATATCTTGAAATTACATAACTCTACTTGATATCAAGCAATATACAATTCTTTCTCGTTACTAGAACATAGGAACATGTGTGAGTTGCTTTAAATAGGAATTAACGAGCAGCCACAGATGTTTTATGACTGATTAATGGTACACACATTGAATTTGAAGTGGAATTGATGTTTTATAGTTTTAATTAAAACGCAATATTCGAATTTTCTGAAAATAAAAACCCATGCAAATTAAACAAAAAAAACTTAAAAAACAAGGTCAAAACCATACCCCATGATCTCCTATAAATATCACTTGACAGTCGATTGTTCTTCTTTATATATTTTTTTATGTTTATTTATTTATTATTATTTTTTTTTTTTGCTATTAAAGTGGTAGCACGAATACATTTAGCATTACACTGTTCCTGTACAGTGTATAATTTTTATATCCCTCATTTGGTAATGCTACTTGATGTTTTGAATTTTTTGATAGTTTATATTTAACAGTAATGAATGCTTTAATCAATACAAAAATGGTTCATTAAAGAAGAAGTTATTTTTTATACCCTAAAATTAATTCACTACAAGCTCACATAAGAGGCTTCATTTATCAATATTATTTCTTCACAAGTTTATACTGGTCCAGACAGGTCAAGACTTCTTCATTGCTTTATCCGACTGGTCCAGACAAGTCAAAACCTTCTATTACAGGTTTAAGCTGATCAAGACAGATCGAGACCTTTCAGTATAGGTTCAGACTGGGTGATACATGTCAAGCCTTTTCCAGTACATGTTCCGACTGGTCGAGACAGGTCGGGACTTTTAAGTGCAGGTCCAGACTTATACTCATTCCAGTTTTCATATAGTTTTAAGAAAAACGTGTGTTCCACTTTACCCCGTACTGGTGAATCAAGTTTAAAACGAAAGAAAAAACAAACAAGACGAGATAAGATTATAGCAAGTGGAAATGTAGTAGAAACAAGAACTCAAAGAAAACATATACAACATACTATCACACATGTAGCTAATTAATGAAAATGAATAAACGTATTGACATGACATAGCTATATTGACCGAGGACGTAGTCCGAGTGTTATTATACCTATTTTATGTTATTAAATATCTGCATTGACTTTTAAAGGGTACAATTGTTTTATTGACCAAATTTCTTCCCATCAGCAAAAAAAGAGAGAAACAAGCAGTATTATTCATTGCATAATTGTATCAATTGAGAATGAAAGGACAACAACTCAAGCAAACCATTTGGTAAGAACCGAATTAAGTTGAAGAAAACATGATGAGAACATAAAAATATATGATGTCTTTATCGTCTCAACGGACCAATTAAAATATATTTCATGGCTACTTAGCTTGTAAAGATAATAAGAAAATAAAAAACCAAGGATATAATACTATGCACAAGCAGAGAAAAAAATGTACAGAGATATAGAGTAAATGTACATGGGAACAAATCTCTATGAATATATGCGAGAATAGTAGCGTGCTTGCCATGTCGACCAATGCCTTTTTTTGTACTTGAGTTAATGACTATTGTAAGTAAAAAAAGCTTCAACTTGTATTTTAAGTCTTACTTTTTTAGAAGTTATCTTGCAAACACTTTATAAAACTAAACCATGGAACTGTAGCAGGATTTGAAATCTATTCAGAGGGATGAGTACTAAAATCAATCTCTATGTTCATTTCAGTTTACCAATAATGGAATGTATGAAGTTTCTCCCTAAGTAAACATAATTCTAGTAAATATTTCGAGTTATTAATACCATATTTTGTAAGAGATTAAAAGAAAACAAATATATCTTAAATTACTAAAAACATGGTAACAAATGTATTTTTTGTTTTAATCAATAGATCATTCAGTAAACGCTCTGTTAACAAATGGTTAATTCCTATAAGTTTTAATTACCTACATGTATCCATATTTTTCCTATGAATGCTTTATAGACTTCTATAAAAAATGCCAGAAATAAGCAATTATTGACCGTAGTATATACTTTTTATCACAGATTGCAAGTTTCATCGTAGGATGTAGTCTTCATAACAAAATCTCATGGATAGGAATATTAGTTACAAACAGGAGATACAAATGTAACAGTAAGCACCTACAATAGGGTCTGTAAGTCTCGTCATGTGACACCGAGAAATCACGATAAAATTTCAATCTGAAAACGTTTGCCGCCAAAATATGACGTTACAGTATTATGATGTTCCAATTTTATGCGTGGAACGTCATATGATTTTGCTTAAAATGCAACTTCCGGGTACAAATTATGTGACCGGAAAATTCAAAATTGAACGAGACTTACAGACCCTATGGCCGATAAATTACTATTACTTGCCTCAATCAACAAGGGAACTGCACTAGAAAAAAAACACATGAGAGCTAAGAGACAAACATAAAAAGCGATAAAAACTTAAATAGCCGAATTTGTACCGATACTACCCAAAGCTAGCTGCAGGGTTAGACAGGTTATAGGGTCTGTAAGTCTCGTCTAATTTTGGGACTTCCGGGTACATAATTTGTACCCGGAAGTTGCACTTTTAGCAGAAAAATATGACGTTTCAAGCAAACAATAAGGACGTCATAATCCCACAACGTCATATTTTGGCGGGAAACGTTTTCAAATTTGAAGTGATTTCTCGGTGTCACATGACGAGACTTACAGACCCTATTGGTACCAAAACTTCCCTTTCTATATTTCGTTTCTCTATAGTATATAATAAACATACGAATAAACAGGTGTCTATCTACCTTGAAATAGTCTGTTTGTTATTTGCTATAAAGATAAATAAATATAGCATAAGACTTACTGTCATCCACAGTACTCTGAACAAGTTGTACCAGAAAATCTTTCTCAATTTGATTATTGATATTGGTCAAATATCCACCCATTTCATCCCAACAATAAGTCTAAAGAGAATAAATATACATCACCGAATTATGTATACATACTCATTATACGTTCAATGTCTTCAGTACAGTGGTAACAAAAGAATTGTCCAGTTTCGTCAAGGTTCTTTATAAACGACGAAAACTTAATCTTGCTACAATTACGTAAAAAACTGCTCGACCAAATTAGGACAATATTACATAATCTATGAAGTGAAGTTCTGTTTTTATACCTTGCAATATCAATGAGTATTTATTGGACACTCTAAGAAAAAATTAAATTTTAAACTAAGGAGTTGGCTCTATCTATATCATATTGGTAACTTGTTCTCTATCAGCTTTTAAACATATTTCTGTAATTTGAATTTCCAAATATTAAGATTTGATCTGTACTAAAGAGACATAAGTTGTCATAATGGCCATATGAAGAAACAAAATTCAGAGTAAGTTGCATAGCATAGACTCGTTGTAGTGTCATCGGAAGCGCAAGTTCGAGCCTAGTTTATAGCGAGTTTTTTTTTTTTTAAATCTCTTTCTTCAACCAATACAGGTTGATCAATAATGAAGCATTTTTCCAAGATCCTCTTATCGTAATGAATCTATAAAATGGTGTCTAATCCTCAGGGGGAAAAAAATCAATATAAGGTATTTTTATGTTAAATTGTTATCTGGCACATGCATTCTAGCTAATTGAAATCGTCCTCAAAGAACAGAATATCTTCCAGATGGTTAATAAACAATAGACTCTTTCACGATAACTGCGTTCCTGTGATTTTGAGTGGAAAATAGAAAGTGTTCCTGAAAAATGACGTCGTAGCAAAGTTAATCAAGACTTAACATATTGTGACGTTCCATTTTACCAACTCAAAGGCAAATGTGCGCATGTGAAAATTTCAGGACCGCAGTTATCGTGAAAGGGTCTACTTCATCCATAACGATCATAAACATCCTCAAATCAAAATTCAATGACTATAAATGAAACCGTAAAAATAAATGGATCCTGAAAAATGCTTATATTAGGGTTGACAGGAAAGCTCTTAAATTTATTTTTGACAGGAATGCTCTGGAAAAGATAATGCACTACATTTATTGGATAGTAACACAATATGCTTGCGAGGATAGGAATTTGGGAGACTAGATTTTTATCTGTTAAACATCTTTAGGGTAAAACTAGTTGGCAGATACTTTCTGACAAAAGGGAACAACAAAGTCCAGTTTACTTATATAAGGTGAAATTTTATCTCATTCCAAAGGGATATCAAAAAGTACAATTCACGTAAATTCAAAATTTGAACCAGGAAATCATCGACTAACGTTTTTTTATTCCATGTGCTTTTAACTGAATATTATTAATATTGAAAGCACACTGGTAACAATTTTTTTTATCTTGTCTTTGAAATTGTCTCAATGCAGACTTCGTTTGGTATATAACTTTCTAAATTCATACTGCCATAGTAGAAATATTATAGAAGAGAAAGTAAATGGCGTAAATGTCAAGGAGACAGCATTCCATCTGTAAATAGATAAATTAAAATGTATTTTCAAATGTGAAAATACATCAATATTCCATTGCATTACATCAAGATCATTGCATTCATATTGTTAATTGCATGTAGCATCTCGGAAATAAATGCCACTTTTCCGATATCGGTTTAAAACATGTCATTGTTAATTAAAATATTTATTAGTAGTATTGTGAATGCACACGATCATTTCAGTATTTTTTTCCCTACATATTCTTCAGTATTCCAATTCTTTTCAATATGTAGGGAAAAACTAAATAAGTTGCGGATATTTGACTTGCCAATCCCTTTAATTAATTGTGATCTATTCATTTCTGTGTGTAGTGATGTTTCATGCTATATGTTAATTTGATTAATAATGTATGCTCTGCAAAATCTTAAGTTCCTTTTCTGTTGTTCTGTCTTTTCTGGTATGATGAATTTTCTACATTGTTTTGGAGGTCTTTTGTATACAGAACAATGGCAGCAGAATATTGATGAAAAAAGTTTAAGTAGATTACATAAAGTCCAAAGGCATACATGTCAAGATTGAAAACAGATTCAAACAAGAGCTGTCGCTGAATGGCAGCCAGTTATACCCCCGCTCATTGAACCCTGAATCAATATGGTAATGCTAAGTTAAATATGTGTGGACATTATACAGGCGTGGACACAGTACAAATGTGGACACAATACAAGACTTGGCGTATTTGCAGTGATAAAGAAAGGTATTGTCAAACAGGAAGTAGACGAGTTATAGATCTGAAAAGGGGAGACACCATAAAATTAGCTATACCTAAGCTGCAGAACAAATATCAAATCATTACTACATACACAGAGTGAGATATCCTTGACGAAAAATTTCAATATATGGCTTTAATAGGAAAAAATGAAATTATCATCAAATTGAAGTAGATTAGCTACGCACTGACTTGAAAATGGAAGACATGGTTCAACTTATCATTTTAAGCTTCAGACCAAATACATAAACAAGCTGAGAAACCATTGACAAAAAAAATTACTTTTTAGCTATCATAGGAAAAAATCAAAGTTATCGTCAAACAGGAAGTAGATGAATTACGGACTTGAAAAGGGAAACACGATACAACTCATTATACTAGAGCTTCAGACCAAATATCAAATCATTACGACATACACAGGTTGAGAAATTCTTGACGAAAAAATTCAATATATGGCTTTAATGGAAAAATCGAAGTTATTGTCCAACAGGAAGTAAATGAGTTACAGGCTTGAAATGGGGGACACACGATGCAACTCATCTTACTGAGGCTTCAGACTAAATATCAAATCATTACTACATACACAAGCTGAGAATTCCTTGACGAAAGATGTTCCGGACGGACGGACAGACAGACGGACGGACAGACAAACGGTCAAGGGTGCAACAGTATACCCCCCTTTCCTACGGAGAGGGGGTATAATAAATAATGAGATCATTGATGTGTCTTAGATCATTGCATTCATATCATTTTTTTTCAAAAACATTTATGTGAGACTTGCAAACTGAATCATGTTACAAACCCAAAAAACGGAATTAAAAATGTCAAGACAAATACAAATAATTTTGCAATTCTATAGATGCTAAAAACGGAACAATCTTTTTAAAATAAAACAGTATTTCGTATAAGTCTTAGTATCGAATTTAGTGTCTGGGGCTTGTTGAAAATTTCATGCATTTGAGAAAACAATGAAAGGGCAAGGTTCGGTAAGGGCTTTTTTTGGTCCATTTATTTTTTTCATTTTGGAAATTTTGTCAAAATTTTACTGTCTGATCGTTTTAATATAGTACAATTGTTGTATTTTATAGATTCATGTTCATTTGTCAGAAATACTACTGAGATCCTAGAAATGATATTGAAAAATCAGCTCAAAAACGCAAAATTTTCAAAATTGTTGAATTTTTGCCATTTTTTGTTTGAAGCAAAAGAGGCCAACCATGTGTACACTCAAAACATTTATATGGAAGTTGTAATTTACTATTTTACACAACATATGTAAAGCTCGTTAGAGTAGCATTGTTGCCATAAAAAATATTCAAAAAACTTTCCCAAAAACTGAACCTATTCCTTTTAGAAATACAATTTTTTTTCTTCTGGTAACTATTTAGCTTAGCTCAAGGACAACTTTACTGGTTCAATACAATGCACTTTTTTTTTCTTTCGGGCATTTGCTGCGTGTTTTATCTTAATATGTAGATATGAAAGATGAAAAATATCTTAATTTTTTAAAGATATCTTATTTTTTTTAATTCGATCTAAGAAAACAAGGTCAAGGGTCTAAAACCAGTAATAGAATATGTATACTTTTTTAAAATAAAAACCTGCAATTTACATGCATTAAGTTCTTCAAGTTTCTCCTGATCACGATATGAATTCATCATTGGTCAGTTTTAAAAATATCGTTTGGAACAACGGCAGTAGAATACCGAAGGAACAAAGGGGTGAAATTCACAAAAATCGAAGTCCAAAGACAGGGCCAAAACGAGAACACAGAAAACAATGACGTTAGACACAAAAACAATGACGCCAGACAGACACAAAGCACAGAACCAGAAACAACAACATTCAGAACAAAGGCACTCACAGTGTGAACTCCAGTGAAACTGAGAGTGACATCAGGTGCTCCGGAAGGGTAAGCATGTCCTGCTCTGTTAACAGCACCCGTCACACTGTGGGTGATTCAATCCGGGAAAATGTCAAAGTCGGTAGTCAAATCCGGGAAGACGTGAATCTACCTGAAAATGTCCATTTTCATTTGGGATATTGACCTGTCATATCTTTCAATGATGCTATGGTGACGGCCATAGAATTTCTTGAGGGATGAAATTAACAAAGGTTGAACAAATCCCTAAGCAGCTTTTGGGACAGTGTTTTTGCTCTGTTCAAAAAATCACTGTACAAACTACAAGCTCGACAGTAACGAATCAACTGTGAAATGTACACTCCATAGGCTGGAGAGGTAGGTATAAAGGAATCTTTCATTTAATGACATATTATCATGAAATAATGAATATGATATCGGTAACTGAAGTAGGTATTAAATTAAAATGTCGAGTTTCTTTATTATTTTATTATTTTTTTTCTACATAAAGGTTTTTGTCAAACACCTACATTTTTGTAATCGTTTTAGTTGGAGAAGCATACCAAAAGAAGTGCAATGGGTAAATTGTTCTAAGGGTCAAGACAAAACAAAAAATGTTTATGATTCTGTTGAATTTCAGAAAGTTTAATCATTTCAAGTTTGGTATAATATCGAGGGTTGAAATTGATTTTAATGTCGAAATTATAATCTATTACATGCATTTTCATTTAGGAGTCCATAATATTGAATACAGAGAATCATATAACAGTAAACTTTATTATTTTATTGGATTTTGTATTGGAAATTATCCACATTGCAAGCTTCGTATGGAATATAGCTCTCAAAACTAATACTGATATAATAGAAATATTGATGCATTTTCAAATGTGCATGCAGCATCTCGGAACCAAATGCCCATCCTTCCGATAACGGTTGAAATCTTATTGTAAATTAGCATTTTGAATGCACACAATCATTTCAGTATATTTATTCTTCACATTTGGTGCAATATTCCAATACTTTTCAACAGGGTAGTGGAAGAAAAAACTAAATAAATAACTACATACCGAACTTACTGTGAATTTAAATAACCTACGGATCAGAATTACCAACCCCTTTAATTTATTGTAATCTATTCATTTCTGTGTGTATTGATGTGTTATGTTGTATGTTAATTTGATTAATGATGTATGTTTTGCAACAACTTAAGCTCCTTTTCTGTTGTTCCGTTTTTCTGATATGATTAATTTGTATGCAGAACTACAGCAGCAGAATATCGATGAAAAAAGTATAAGTAGATTACATAAAGTCCAAACACATTCATGGCAAAACTGCAAACAACTTCAAATGATCAATGAGATCATTGATCTATCCTAGATCATTACATCCATATTATTTTTCTTCAAAACCATTAATAAGAGACTTTCAAACTACTTACTAGTATCTTTTATGGATTTCTCCCGAGGGCACTGTTCCTTAAAGCGCTTGTCTGGTACGTATAGTGCACGTTCCAACATGCACATAACAGAAAAATATACTAAAATAGTACATAACAGAAAAATAACCGAACTGGAAAACAGGCAAACTATAGTACAACGGAAGTCACTTGAGGTATAGAAGTCAAGTATAATATCCAACTGTAATGGCCAATAAATTACTGTTCAAACATAGTGACGTCAGAATATCCAACCAAATTATAGAATTTTACCTTCTATGTATTAATAAATAAATACCAAAGTTACTGTAAGTTTATTTTCTGCATAAAAAAAAGAAAAAAAAACATTGGCATCGAAAAATGGAAACGAATATTTAATTTAGAATCTTATCAAATTAGAAAAAGTCTAGAGTTTATACATTATGAAATTAATTCCAATAAATTAAGAATATATAGGTGGAAGCTATTTAGCCAAATACTCCCTAATGAAGAAAACCTTTGTAAGTGGAAATTAAAAGATTCCGCGATGTGTGTTTTCTGCAATAAAGCAGACAACTATCAACATTTTTTCATTGAATGTAAATTTCTCAAAGATCTTTTGTTTTTGTTTACTCAAATTCTGCATAAACTGGGAATTAGTAATCAGATACAACTTAAACATCTAGTTTTTGGCTATAAAATTACAGAGAAGGAATATTTTGATTTTAATCTGATTTTGACTGTATTGGGATTTTCAATTTATGAATCCTACATTATTTCTGATAATAGAACAAAAGTAATAGATGTCATAAACATTTTCAAATATGAAATAAATTTGTACTTCAACATGATTAAAAAGAACCAAAATAGCAAAAGGATTTTTGTATGCAAATTTCAAGAATTATTAGAAAAGTCTAACTTAAATTACTGAGCAGACATTTGTAATACATCACGTTACAAACTATTTCATAATTAAAACTTACATTTATCCATCACACAACACGTGATTTTATCACCAGTCGATCCTTTGTCCGATATATGACATGAACCATGACCTGATGTAGGTCTGTACTATTATTGTTATACGTCACATTATGTATATTTACTAACAAAGTAAGATATGTATTACCTAATGGTATCCCTTGCTCTTAGGTACTAATAGAAAAGGAACTCTGCTAGTGAAAGCTGTAACTAGCGGAGGAAATGTACACAGCTTTATATAATAAAGTATTTGAAAATTAAGTTATTAAATTATTTTCTGCATATCCGCATTTCGACAACTTTTTAGTCTTACGGCAGACAAAATCTAAACATTTGGAAGACCATAAACTCAAAGATGTTCTAAGACTGATAGAGAACAAATAACCAATATGACCTAAACGTAAAGCCAAAATCAGCTAAGGACAGAGCTTTGAATGAAGGAAATACTCCTTAGTTTTTAACAAAATTTACAAAAATTTAGATGTTGCAATGTTCCAAATAGAATCGGCTTTCGGGTCAGCACCGAATACTGATTACAGCTTTGGCACTTGTTAAAAGTTTTATGCAATTAGTGCATTTGTGAAAACAACGATTTTTTTCTTTATTTTTCTTTTTCCTCTTGTGACTATATAGCTCAAGGACACCTGAAATGGTTCATTACATTTGACTGTTCATCTTTTGGGCTTTTGGGGTGTCCTTTATTATAATATGTAACATGGTAGACTTACTTTATTTATTTCCGTTTCTCCTTGAGGAACTTACTGTAAATTTAAGTCCTGCATGTGGCCATTTTTTCGACAACTTATGTCTCATCAGTGCAGATAAAATCTAAATATTTGAAAACCATCAACTCAAAGATGTCTAAAAAAACTGCTAGAGAGCAAGTTACCAATACGATCTAAATGTTAAGCCAAAATCATCTAAGGACAGAGATTTGCATGAGGGAGATACTCCTTAGATCTCAACAAAATTTACAACATTTTAGATATTGCAAGTTTCCAAATCAATCGGCTTTCGGGTCAGCACCGAGGTACTGACTACAGGGCTGGTGAATACCTTCGGGGACTAACAGTCCACCAACAGTGGCTTCTATCCAGTGGTAAAGGGGTTAGTTGCGTTAAAGATTTTAGTACTTAAGGCATTGATTGATGTCAACAATTTTTGTGGTTATGTTTTTTTTCAAATTACAGCAAGTTTCATTATTGCAGGCAGTGATATAAATATCAATATGATTTTATATCTACAGAGAAAAACAATTGGCGTATTGATCGCTTTATATAGGAAAAGCAGGAGGTTGTGATTTTTTTCTGCTGAATTGCCACATAAAGTTTCATGTGCAAAAAAGAAAGAAAAAAAAAACACACACCAACATCAGTCGAAAATATATTGCTTAGAGTTCCGATCAGCGGTATCTAAAACCCGTAAGACCCGAAATCTGTTTCCAGGCCTATTGTCTCACAGTGACTTGTTTTTATTACCGTAATTTATATGTGGAAAAATGAACTAGTTGATTTCAAAATTCTTAAAAGGTTCCCGCCCTATGGAGTTTATTTTATTGATAAACTATTTGAAATTGGTATTTTTTATTTGCTCTCACCTGAACAAATTGCTATCTTTATTGGAAACATAATATAAGCCTTGTAACGTTTTATCAATATAAAGCCAGCCACTATTTCCACGTCCTTTTTTTGCATCACGTGTTAATTAAGGATACAAAGTATTGCACCAAGGTTGAAATACGTACCACTGAGTCATTCCATGATTTTTTCATATTAGGTACGAAATAGCAACTTTCTTCTGGTGCAAAATAGTGCCAGTTAGATGAGCAAGTAATTCCTATAAAAAAATTAAAACTTGATAAAACTACAGTCGTACCATATTTGTCTAAATATAGTGCATATAAAATATAGTAATTATTAATACACTAATTAAAAAAAACATGTATAAATGAACAGCTTTGAAGTTAATTGTTTTCAGATGCAGGTTTTTTACATAAAAAATTCGATAGTGGGGCACATTTATCATTAAGCAGTCGGACAAAAGATTCGTAAGCGATTGCGATCTATGTATATGGTGAATCCGTAATCTGTTACAAAAAAGGTAATGAATAATCTGTTGCTTTTTAGGTATACTAGAAGATGTCTGCGAAATCGTGGGAAAATTTTACAAATGCTGAAAGAGTAAAATGATAATAGTAAGGTTATAATTGTTTGTATGCTTAGAAAATTGATAGGCATCCACCTCTAGTAGTCCTTGTTGTTGAGTAAGAATTTCACATGAATAAATCAACGTGTAATTTGGTTAATTATCATTCGACATAGAAGTGGTCACAGACGGGCTGACGAATGGACCATTCTACAGTGTGACCGGGGTTTCTTAAACAGAAAGCAAATGAGCTAGACCTGAAATCAAATCTTATAGTAAGGGACCTCGATCCTGCTTGATACTGCATATTAAACATCAAAAGACCGTGAAAAGTAGCTGTTAAGAAAATCGTTACTAATATTTCCTTCTATAAGTGTCAAAAATAAATTAAGTTGGCAAACAGGGAGGTATTATGGGACCCCATACCAAATATAAAAAGACCATTATAAGAACATGTAGCTTCTGAAAAATGTTTCTCTTCTTTTTTTCTAAAAAAATATTTTCCGCCGCCTTCCGCATTCACCCTGATGATGCATATCAAATAACAGTTTTTAGCCTTATTTTATTTCTTTTTTGATTGTTGTAGCCTTATGTTTTCTGGTACATGTGATAACACGATTTCAATCGAACCCTTGATATTTGTTTTCTAGTTTTTTTTTTTATTATTATTATTCTATTTCATTATTAAATTGATCTTTTTGCGGTTAATGAGGCGTCAGGGCAGGGATTGGGAGCAAAACCAATCAAGAAAAAGTGGGTTCCAAGCCAAAGAACCCCCCCCCCCTGGATCCGCCACTGGGTAGGTTGGTTCATAACAAACATGAGCAAATTTACAATAATTTATATATATAATATTTTTGTAAACAATTAAGCAAGCTAGACTTTTTAACAAAGGGATGCCCCGCCATTGATAGATCTGCTTTTGTACGTGATTTTGGAAAGTATTTCCCTTAATACAAGATGATTTATTCCATGTAACATCACATTGCAGTAAATTACAATACCACTAATTTTAACACTAGCAGTATTTAGCATGCGTAAAAGCTTATGAGCTTCGGAACGGAAACGATCTTCGGAATCGGTTATTTTCACAAAAATCTGCGATTTTTTAAGGGGAAAATGATTACTTGAACAAATTAAGAAAGAATAAAACATCATTTCTATAACGCATATGACAAATAATCTCCATTTTCTTTGGTTAATGAGGAGATGCGGCTCAAAGAATTATGTCCCTTTATTTAGTATTATAGTTCTTTAAAGGAATGTAGACCCGTTCTACTTACTGGTACTTGGGGCATTGTTTTCTATTTGCAATTTTGTAAAATGTGTGTTGGTTTATTTGTAAAAATAATAGATATGAAAACATTTAATAAACCCTTAGGGAAGTTTTGAATTTGATTTCCTTCCGTAGTGTCACATTGATTTATGAGCAGACTAAGCTCCTTCAGCTATCTTGCAGTTAAGCGGCGAGCACTCCTTGATCCATCTTTCTAAATCTCGTTTTGTCAAATTATTGTTTCCTTTTCAAGATGTGTAGTCACAGATATAGTAATCTACATGTATTGGGTTTTATTTTTATAAGGGAACCGGGATAGAGAAAGGGCGGTATGGGTACCATAAACCGATTAAACCCTACCGCTAGCTCTAGATAGTGCCGGTGTTGTATTGTCATCTTTCCCCCATGCTAGATTTTCCCCGGGGGAAAATGAGATCATTCTCATTTTTCCCCCATGGAAAATTGAGAACATTGTCACTTTTCCCCCACGGAAAACTGACAATACGTATATGTATTGCCATTTTTCCCCCATGCTAATTTTTCCCCCATATAATTTTCTGGTTATATAAAACCTATAAGCAATGAAGGGATATGGAGTAAATGCACATGAGACAAAGTCTCTACAAATACATGGCAAAAAAGGCAATGGAACAATGCTTTTATTTTTTTCTTGATCTTGAAGAACATAAAATTATGTCTTTGTATCTCAACTGGTCTTACATGTCGTACGAGCTTTGATCAACAACTGATTAGAGACATATATCTACATGCCTCTGAACAGACAGACCTTATCAATGTGTCAAGAATTCACATATCAATCTCATAGAACGCTCTTCAATTATGACATAACTTTAATGCAATTTCTTTAATCATATATTTCAAGAAAGGATATGGAGTAAATGAACATGTGACCATAACGCATATATTAACTCAAACTGCAATACTTTTAATGAGCTGTATGGCCATTTCGGAAATTAATTCCTCATCAGCAGCACTACAACCCAAATAAAGGAAATAAATAATTTCAAAAATGTTAAAAATGCATAAAAGCAAAACAAAATCCGAATAATCAGTAATGACTTAATTTGAGAACCGGAAAAACTGGCATGGGGGAAAAATGGCTATAGAACACCGGTACCAAGTCTGGCTACCCCGAGTTCTATCGCTGTATACGTTTGTGTTTTGTCTCTTTACTGTTTTTCTTGTATAGTTCTCGCAGATTGCGGCATGTGATTGTAATTTGCGGCCATTGAGATGTTACAAATGAATCTTCTGTTTATTAATGTAAAACCGAAATTAAAACCAAAAGAAGTGTAAGGGGTTTTTACGGAGTTCATACATCGGAAATCAGTGCATTCATCAGAGGGAGTTTAGTTTGGAAATACAACTACTGGAATTTCAAACATTAATGAAAATTTTAGAAAAGAGCTCAAAACATCGGAAATCAGTGCATTTGTCATAGAGTTTAGTTTGGAAATAATACTACTGGAATTTCAAATATTAATAAAAATTAAGAAAAGTAAGTGTTATTCTTTTGAATTTCATAGCTTTACTGAATGTAAATCAATTTGGTTTTGCTTTAATTTGTATTACCAGTCAAACGTACTATCATCAGGACAGTGCGTTGGACATCCTTTGTGATATATTGTGAATCAATTGTCCTTTGCTGATTTTGGCTTTACATACATTTTGTATTTCGGTTTCATGGAAGTGTAAAATACAATTTCTTAGAAATAAACTTTTGTCACTCGCTGAATTGACCGTTGCACTAAAAGGGTCGGATCACAAGGACTGGAAAAATGGAAATAATGTAGGAATGAGTTTGGATATACTGAATCAAAAGGGAAAATATGTACCTTGAGAATGTTTTTAGCAAAGTGTTATCATTTCTCTAACTTGGAAATATTTATTTTGAATTGAAACAATAATGAAAATATACATCCAGAGCTTATTACCGGATTGACTAACACCGACTGTGACAATACTGAACTTTTCACTGGCAGTATGACGGATGCAACGCATGGAGCAGATAATGCTTATCCTTCCGGAGCACCTGATGCTACCTCAGTTCTTCATTGGTTCACACTAGTAGTGCTTTAGTTATGTGGCGTTCTTGTTTGTTTGCCGTGATTTTGGATTTATGATTTTAGAATTCCCCCTTTCCTCATCATTGCTTCGTTATTCGTTTTCTAAAGTTTTCTGTTTTCCATCTTACTTTAGAATCTGATACTACAGTAAACTGTTTAATTAAAAGTAATGGAAGACCAATCTCAAGATCCTATGTATGTTGCTTTTATATTGTATTCTTTTCTCTGGAATTATGTTTGAGACGGTGTTAAATTTCCAACCTTTCTCTTGACTAGTGCCCCATCGATTCAGTGGATAGTTAATAATGGATACGATTCCCAACATCCTTCAAATTTCAAATTAATTGACTATTTTATGAAAGGATATGGAATAAATGAACATGAGACTACAACACATATGTTAACTGCAACGGCAATAATTTAAATGAGCTGTATGGCCATTTCGGAAACTAGTTCCTCATCAGCAGCACTAGAACACAAAAATAGGAAATCTATTATTCCCAAAAATGTTAAAAATACATAAAACTAAACGAAATCCGAATAATCAGTAATATCAAATATAGCTAAGGTCAAAACTACGATGGAGGGAGTTAATCCTTAGGTTTTAGAATTTACATAAATTTAGATAATATTAATTGAACAAAGTGTACACATGAGATATAATCTTATGTACAAGTACAGCATATCGAAGAAAAATAAAGAGCATACATCTCTAACACGGGAAATTGTTTTACCAACTCCACACTGCATTAAAAGACAAACTCCTGTATTGAATATTTTATGAAAGAATATGGAGTAAATGAACATGAGACTACAACACATACGAGGGTGTTAAACCTAAGTTTTTAGAATTTACATAAATTTAGACAATAGTAATTGAACAAAGTTGGACATGAGATATAAATATAATCTCATGTACAAGTACACCAATATGATGTCAAAGTATTGCTTATATAAGAATGCTTAAATAAGAATGCGAAGAGTAAAAATATTAGCATTTTGATCAAAATTGAAAAGTAAATCATTTCCTGTTGGGGCAAGCAAGAATCTTACAGATTAATCAAATATGTCGTTATGACTTTGTATAGAACGTTGGTCATAAGTATCGTGTGCGATATAGCTTGGTTTAATTTTTGTATCCTGTTTTCGATTCGCAACGGGACTTTTACTGTTACTAAAATATCACTTTAATACGGAAGCCCATATCGGCCACTCAGATTTTTTTTCAAAGATTTCTATGTTGAAAATTCAAGATAAAGCTTGAAAATTCAAGATAATTAGTTGAGAATTCAAGATAAAAACATGAAAATTCAAGATAAAAATTGAAAATTCAAGATAATAAGTTGAAAATTCAAGATAATAAGTTGAAAATTTAAGTAAAAAAAGTCAAAATTCAATAAAAGAAATTGAAAATTCAAAATAATAAATCATGAAAATTCAAGATAAAAACTTGAAATTTCAAGATAATAAGTTGAAAACTCAAAAAAGTTGAAAATTCAAGATATTAAGTTGAAAATTCAAGTAATAAAGTTGGAAATTCAAAATATTAAGTTGAAAATTCAAGATACAAATATGAAAATAGGTGGTCCCCTGCAAAAAAAAAAATGTTTTTCATATTTGCACTATATCCAAGATGTCCGCCAGCAAGGAACATAGTTAAACATTGAACCCCTTTGGAAACTTTTACAAAGAACTTCTCCTCTGAAACTACATAGTCAATAGACCATATCGAAGGTCTGGTATTTAGATTCACCAGCTGTTGTTTGTCCGCCCTACGTCATAAACGTGTCCGCCTCATTGTGACCAAGAATGTACTTCAACAACAATGCTTTCATGACGTGTGACCAAGATTCAAGATTCAAGATTCAAGATTTTTATTTACTCAAGACAGATTACACTGTAACGTGAGAATTGAAAGTAAACAATTCATGTAATAGATCTAATAAACAATATAGAAAATTCTTTAGGACAAAATTAATAATAATACAATGTGAATTAAACAATGATAAAAATTGTATATCATCCTAATATAATAATATATAATTAACACAACAAAATATTATAAGGGCAATGGTTCTAATAAACATTATAATAAATGTACAATTTTGTTTAGAAATATTGATACGTTATCCAATACATGTACTCTTTTGTTGCACAATGATAACATACCTTTCAATTTTGTCTCGGATGGATTTTCGTAATAGTAACGGGGAATATATTTGTTCCTTTCTATTTTGATTGCCTCGTGTTGACATATAAATAAATAGTGAAATTCATCTCCAATCCCTTTAAAACATAAATTGCATGTACGATTTTCACGAACTGTATTTTGACAGCGTCCAGTTTTGACTGGAAATTTTATATTTGAACAGCGAAGTTTAGTTATCATAATACGACGTTTACTCATTAATCTTAGTAAATAGTTCTCTAATTCAAAGTCTGACTTAAATATGCTATAAAATACACCCCTTGAAGAATTGGCAATATCACTATTCCATTTTTGCACGAATTGGTCCTGTAATATCTTTTTAACAGGAAACTTAATTTCGGTATTATCCAAACTTTTTTGACAATTCCAGACAGAACTAAAACCCGTGTTGTCCAATATAGATTTTACATAGCTAATCCATTTCGATTTACATTTTCCTGATGTATGCATTTGAAGTAACAATGTATACAGCTTTCCTGATAATCTATCAGAATGTACTTCAACAATAAGGCTTTTATGACGTGTGAAGCTTTATGACGTAATATTTTCTATACTGTGACGTGGTCTGGTAAATTGTGATACTAGAGCTCGGATAAAGTCTATTGGAACCAGACTTGTCCACAATAATAGTTAGGTGATCCCCTGCAGTAAAGGTGTTTTTCAGGTCCACGCTATATCCAAATTGGCCACCATCATGGAGAATAGTTTAACATTGGACCCTATGGGAAAGCACATTCAAAGATCTTCTCGTCTGACACTACTGGGCGAATTGAAACCAAACTTGGTCATACTAGTTATTGGAAGGGTCTTCTGCAAAAAAGTTTTTCAGGTTGCACTTTATCCAAGATGGCTGTCAGCAACAAACATAGTTTAACATTAGTCCCTTTGGGAACATATTCAATGATTTTCTCCTGTGAAATTACGTTGCTGATTGGAACCAAACTTGGCCACAATAGTCTTTGGGTAGTACCCTGCAAAAAAAGATATTTTTCAGGTTCATGCTTTATCCAAGATAGCTCTCAATGGGACCCTTCGGAAAGACACATTCGAAAACCTTCTCTTCTGAAACCACAAGGCAAATTGTTTAACTTTGGACACTTTATCATAGAATGTCTATGTTGGCAAAGTTCCAGGTAAGCGATACAGGCTCATGAGAGCCTTTTGTTTTTGTAGTCCGTAGATGTGCAATAAGCTTTTGGAAAATCAATTCATGTCCCAACTTTGGTAAATTTCCTGAGACTGTCAAAGACTGGGCGGTTTTTTTAGTAAATTCTACCTAGCAAGGTACAGTAAGCCATGAATATCCTTGCAAGGGTGAATCCGGTAGGAACGTTATGAGGAACTTTTATATATTTTGTGCAATTCATACTGTGGACTATATTTCATAAAGACTATAGTGCATTTTCTATTTGGTTTTTTTCATATATACATTTTTTGTATATATATATATATATAGTTCTTATCTTGAATTTTTATGTATTTTATCTCCAATTTTCAACTTATTATCTTGAATTTTCAACTTATTAACTTGAATTTTCACCCTATTATCTTGAATTTTTAAGTTTTTATCTTGAATTTTCAACATAGAAATCTTCGAGAAAAAAAATTCTGAGTGGCCGATATGGGCTTCCGTATTTTCATATGAAATAAAACGTAGGTATTATTTTTGTAACTGCAGTCATTTTGCTAACATGTAAATTAACACCATTGATATATTTTTTCTCCATTCCTTTGTTGTGACATATTTTTTCTCTCAATGTAAAATATTTTTTGCGCCCTATTGTTAATATTTTTGTGTTTTTCAGCTCCACTGATGTGCTAATCTGCCCCATCGCACATCAATCAAATTCCATTTCATCATGGTCTAAAGTCTATGATAAAGCTAAAATTCAAATATAGTTTCTACAACGATAACTAGGTTGATTATGAAATTTCTCACATCGAGTTAAATAAATTTTGCAAATGTTTGAAAACGAGGCTTGTCGAGTTTTTAAACATTTGAAAATTTATTTGATAAGATGTGAGAAATTTCATATTTAATGTGTTTAAGTTGTAGAAAATGTTTCACTAATGACACAATATAAAACACCGAGGATAATGTTCCGGCAGGAAATTTCATGTGAGTTGTTCTCTCACTAGAGACGAGAAATATTTTTATCACACCGGTCAGGCGTTGATTAAATTGTTAGAAATTAGAGAAATTTAAATATCTTTATGATCCTCCATTTTCTACCATGTAATTTGATGATTGTCCTCCCTGTACTTGTTAGCAAGTTTTGCCATTTACGGATGTTTGAATAATTTTCAAATATTTCTACTAGGAGGAATATTTTAGTGTTCTACTATAGACATGTAAATGAAAAAAGATGTATATTGGCTTTGATGCCATCTACTGTTTGATGTTTGTATATTTGATGCCAAAGTACATGCAATTTACTTTTGATATTTTTATTCGTTTTGCTTTAATAAATCAGATTATACAATTCTGAAATCACTATCGGCCAAGCGCGAGTCGACAAAATCATTATTATAGTCAAGCAATGTATGCGATTGTTGAAAAAATCTTTATTTTTGTAATAAACATTATTGATTTTATTACAGTAATAATTTCTTTATAGGGATCGCATCTACTGTTTAGACTATAATAATGATCTTATCGATTCACACTTGACCGATAGGGGAAATCAAGTCCTATAAAACATGTTAACATGTGATGTTGAGTCTTGATTTTTCATTACAGTTTACACTTAAATGGCTTTCTTTGAAATATATATACACAATGTATTTGAAATTTTTGGCTGAACCGCTACGGGTTTTTACATATTTTACTTATTTACATCCAAGCTCCTACATGTATATTAAGAAGAGGAAAACTGAAAAAGCTGTTGCTGCGACAATCATTTGCCACGGACACCAACAAACATGACAAAGTTTATAAACATTTTTCGTATTAATGTATTGCTAAAGGAGCGAACATTTGAATTAAATTTGTAGGGGAGAGGGGGTTGGAGAGAATTCCGCAAAAAGACTTACAGGATAAGAAATTTAGACTTGTAATAAAGATTATCAGAACCTTAGAAAGCTGAAAAACATTAAAACGGATGACATGGGCCGAAAAAAAAAGACAGGACTGATTAATTTGAGAAAAAGAAAAAGTCAGGCTCAAATGAAATTACATGTCAATAATATACAGGATCAGATGTTCCCTTCTAGGCAAAGGCAATGCATTCTTTTACTGATAAAGTAGTTATTTTAGCAATAAAACCAATAATATTGGGCGGAGAAGAGAAAAGGGGTTGGACTGGCGAGAAAAACACCGACATGTCCGCCCCTCATGACTTTTTCAAGAGTCGCATACATTGTTTTGTTTCTGATAATGATTTTACAGACAATGATTCTTCAGATGATCTCAGAGAGAAATCATTGATATATTCACCTCAAATACTTTGGAAATTCTTCTGATGCGACATATACACATGTTATATCTGTCTTGTGAACCTCATAATATTTCTGTGCGTACTTTGATGGGATATCTTTGATGCAACGATAATGAACCACCAAACATGAAAAACCATCCTTTTATTCCACGTACTACTAAGGGAGCGACCATTTGATTTTATGGGGCTTGGAAGGAATTGTGAGAAAATTTCCAGGAAGAAAATGGTGAAAAAATATCAGGACAGGAGAAGGCTGAAAAAATAACCAGTGTGACATATTCAAAATATCTTGCATGGATCCCCCCCCCCTCAGTGAGAAACAATACTTAGGCTGTTAATTTGCATGAAAAAAAAATCAAGATCAGATATCCCTTCCAAGCCCCCCTCCCAACCAGCTATAAAAATCAAATGCCTGCTCCTATTTTTTTACCTGGATTTCGTTGAAAAAGAAGTGTCGTTGTTACGAATTCATCTATAAAATCCAACTCCCTGTTGCGATAAAATGCACAAGTTTGGTCAACAGAACTGTACGTATAGATATCACACAGTTTTGCATATGAACATAGAGTAGCACACTTCGTAACGGATTCCGTTTCTTGACTTGTCATAAATTTCGTAGATGACTTTTGGTTTTTCTTTGAATCACAACTTTTAAAATAATTTTCTGCAATTTTACACTTCACAATAATGTTAAAAGACAAAAATACTAATGCATGCAATGCAGTCTTCATTTTCTTCTGATGATATTCAAACAATAAAATCAGAACTTGCAGGAACAGTTCATATGTAAAACGCTTATTGATTTTAAACAATATTAATTGAAAGACGTAGAAGGGAATATAATATATGGACATGTATATTAAAAACAGTTGTATCAAAATATATTGTTCGGGTATGCGAAATATCGACAGGAAATTTTTATTTAAAAGGAATTCTTATAACCCCAAAGTAGCAAATGGGCTCAGCAAATATAATTACGGTAGTGTATGTATAGGTTTGTCGATTTTCGCTGGTACGTTCTCTTTCTGTTTACTTTAGATATTCAAGAGTTTACTTAATGTACAAAAATAGATATATTAAATTGGAACTGATTTATCAATTAACACGTGCAGACATAGATACGTTTCGCCTGAATATTAAACACTTTCAGGGTGAACTTAAAACAGTATGTTGAGAAAACGTATGTCAATTTAACCTTTTAAGTATCTGGTTACATGTGTAAAATCAACAAAGTCACTAAAAAATGGAATAAAGGTCCATTTTAAAGAATGACAACTATCCACTAAGATGTAGCATCCACCATAATATGGTATTCAAGGTGTTACAATTGCTGGGAATTGGACATAAATGTAAAAAATTAACAAAGTCACTGAACCAAAAATTGAAGTCAAGGTTCCATGACAAGTGTCACACTGGCATGTATGCACTAAATAGCAATGCATCAAAGATAGACTATGTAAGTTTAACAATTGAAGAGAAAAGGAGAGGAATGCAAAAAATAACAAAGTCACTAAACCATGGCAGTGAGGTCAAGATTGACTCAACAGTTAGACAAGCATGATCTATCTGGGTGTTACAGAGAAATTGACACGAGTGTAAAAAATTAACAAGGTCACTGAACCATGAAATTTAGGTCAAGATTAGATGACAAGTGTCAGATTGGCTTTCACCCAGTAACTTACAAATGTATAGCAAAACAACAGACAATGTGTTTCTATACATATTTGTGGCTCAGAAATTGAATTGAATGTAAAACTATACTGGGCAAAAAAGTTAAGGATCATATTCATTCAAATTCTTGTCTCTCTGTTTTCGTCTTGAAACATGAGGCATAACCACTGTTCTGATCAAATTGACATTTTGCACAGTGTATACACTCACCATCATGAACATTTTCTGTCATTTTCAACTTTTCAAAATTTCTCATTTTTGAGAATACAAAAATTGCGTTTTTTTAACAAAAAATCATGATTTTGACATTTCTATCGAGTTGTTCAATCTTTTGACTACCTACAGACTGCCATTCACTAAAAATTGTGGAAAATTCCCAAAGAAATGGGTAGTTACTTTTGGGTACGCATTTTGTCCCGAACTGAAAATTCCACTTTGTTTGGGTCATTTTCAAAATTTGGAAGGGTATGGTGCTCTGAATAAACCTTTTGACTTAACAGTCTCGTTTGAACCATCAAGACACAAAAAGTGTGCAAGTAAAGGCTTCATTCTATCGGTTCCTGACAGAAATCTGATTTGTTTGTAAGGCAGATAAATTTTTGGGGTAAAAATTCGAATTTCAGAAATTTGTGTTTTTCGAGGAGAGATGAACAGATGGAAGGTTGACTTCATAGACTTTTTCAAGTGTCTAACCCGATAACCTCGAAAACTTCAAACACGAGGATCCAAAACTGATCGGATCTTGTATGATTAGATCAAATTAAACTGTGTAGTTAAACTTAATACATTTGTAATGGAAATGAAAAACCTTGATCCTTAACTTTTTTTGTTGAGTATATGTCGCAAAATTTGCAAAGTCACATAAACGTGCAGATGAGGCCATTTATTGCAATTAACGTCAAGAAATGAATGACATATCAGTGATAAACAATATAATATTGAAAACGGAAAAGCATTCGAACAAACCGCACTAATATCCCTGAAAACATCCAACTTCAACAGTGTTAACAAGATTTTTCTACGATAATCAATGAAAGGATATGGAGTAAATGCAAATGAGACAAAGTCTCTACAAATACAAAGCAAAACTTAGCAATGGAACAACGCTTTTATTGTTGTTCTTCAACTTGGAAGTCACCATGAGGCCTTCAACAATGAGCTTTACTCATACCTCATAGTAAGTTCAAGACGGCCTCTAGCACCGGTTTGAGCGGAATTCATTGCTAGATGTCAAGCAAAGCTACATCCATGTGACTTTAGCAATGGATGCGGGATTGTCAACAAACAAACATTCCTGGCAAAATGTTCTTACAATCGCTGTCATTCTTTGCTGGACATAAAGACTAATGTAAGACGAGGCAATAGTAAGAAAAATTGACATAATAGAATAAGATTTCTTTCTACGAATCTTTTTAAGTTGTTGATATTCGAATAAGTAACTGTTGCTTTTGATGCGTAATAATATCAATAATTTGCGATCAAATTTTAAGTGAGGTCAAACAAGCGGCTACAGTTGAGGATTTAACTTAAATTCCCATAGGTTTAAAGTTAAAGGTCCCATTTTGCTTCGATATGAAACCTCCAATTTCAAACAAGCGGAAATATTCATCATATAATAGATGATAATAGAAAGTATGTATAAAAGGACCATATAATAGTTATGTAATATGTATATAAACGAATCAATTGTGCACTTTAAATTCTAAGGATGTTCATTTAATATCGATAGCAGATTTTGTTTCAAACATAATTGAACATCACGTGGATTGTTGATGTATCTAATGGTGAATACGGTATTGACATGATTTTTACCGGAACGAGAAAGACTAAAATATCTTAATAATTGCTAATGGATATCAAAATAAACCATATTGATATACCTTATTCTTTTTTCCTTATATAGATGCATTTAAAATACAAATCGACATTTTAAGTGTAGCAAAACAATCTGTTTAACGGCAACAGTGTACAGTCTATTTAGGGACCGACCATTTAACTTGAAAGGGGGGGGGGGGCTAAGGTTTTTTTCTAAAAAATATATTTTGGATCTGATTTAACGTGAAAAAAAATATATTGGCTGCCAAAATGATGAAAAAAAATTTCTTTAAGAGGCTTTCTGCCCCAAAAAATAATGTTAATTTTGCAAAAAAATATTTTGTTGATACACGTGCAAAAAATAAATAAATTTTTTGTCCAGAAAAAAAAACCATACCCCCCCCCTTTCAGGTTGAATGGTCGGTCCCTTACCGCATCGGATCTCTTGGCTGCTTGCCTTATTTTGATTGGTTAAATTCACGCGGGTATCAAATGATTCTCTGTCGTCTGGAATGCAATAAGGCGACGTAAAAGTTGCAATACCAAAAATGTAGTAGAGGTTAATATGTCAATTATTAAAACATATTTTAAAGTTAAGGACGCATTAGATATGAAAAGATATAACAAAACAGTATAGACTTGGTCGTTTTGTTTGACCATCTGACTGTACTATTCCTTCAGCCTACGGCTTTGTGCGACAGTTCAGTCCTCGGGTGAGACAAAACATTTATTTCCAGACCCAGTCAATAACTATTGTTGGCAATTCTTAAGTTGTAAATAAAGAGAAATCTCCTCATACAGAGACTTTCAACAAGAGGGATGTTTTCAAGTGAAAACGTAAACTTCTATACTTCAAAACAGACTGCATTAAATTAAGAAAAACAAAGCAATGGAACAACGCTTTTATAGCTGTCCTTCGTCTTAAAGTCACCACGAGGCCTTCAACAATGACATGTCTAACCAAATACTTATATCGCATATACTTCATATCCAGCTTATGACATCTTTTCAAGGGTGATTAAAGCATGTTGTGAAACACTAAGGAACGCCTTTAATATTTCCGTTAAAATAAAGAAGATATATTTTATAAATCATTCGTGGAATTGTGAATTTATATACATATAAGGATGATCAAATTTGAAAAAACTTGCGTGTTATAGAAATTTACTGTTTATCAAAGTTCTAAACCCTTAAAAATACTGAGGCTTTATTCCGTGTATGGCACTCTGTGGATGTCCTTGATACTGGATTGGGCCTCCTTTTTCAATATTTTTTGGTAATGAGTACTTTTGTTTTACTTCTTTTGGATTATGGCTTTCCATATTATTTGATTTTAATGCTGCTGATGAGTGGTTAAATCTTGAAACACGTGTACAGCATAACAAAATTTACTGTTTATTTTGCAACTTCGGTATTTTGAAACAATTGGGCCGATGCCACTGCTAATGAATCAGAAGTTTCGGACACACCGTTTCCGCTTCAAGATTTTACTATCTTATCAAACAAGAATCATTATTATAAGATCTTATTTAGATCAACTTTCTGATGGAATTTTGATATTAATAATATTAATTTAACCACAGTGGTTAGACTAGTATTTAATGGACCGATTCAGAAATTCAACTTCCGTCCTCGTAATACTCAGCGTCCTCTTAAAATACATTTTGTCCAATAACAAACGTCATGAACAATACTAATCCCATAATGCCTTTGCATTTTTGAATCCATTGTGCACTGCATCGCGCATATAAAGTCCAGAACAGACTCTAAGGTATCTTGGGAAATATTTTCAAAAGTGTACCCGAAATTCTTCGCTTAGCTGAAACGTAAAATTACGCAACGTCATTGACGAAGGCGTACACCAAATTCGAAGAACGTAGTTCCTTTATCGTCGCATTAAAAAATATATCGCATCATCTCAGTAAGAAACGACTTAAGGTTATTCAAGTTATCATAGAAATGATGGATGAACGAATTCTATGAGAAGAGATGCAACCACAACATTAGGCGTGGCCGGCTATTATGGTCATTACGTGACTTTGATGACGTAATGAACCAAGATTTTACTCGATAAAAAATGTACGAAGAATACACGTGAATGGTACAAATATTTTGAATTTTCTCGAAAACCGTTGCTTTTATCTAATTTATGCTGCACGTAATCTTGAAATCCTGTTCTTTCAATTGATGCATAACATTTTAGTTTAATTTCAGTCTAAATTACTTCCAATTTGATTTGAAAATTACGGTGTTACAGACTCAAAAACTCCTATTGTAGCTATGTATATTTACGATAAAATATGAAAACTGCAGTTTCAAAACACACAATAAAACGTCTTAAATCGATACAATTTACATTAATGCACATATACAGCCAAAGATGAAAGAATACTGTATCTATATTAGAACAGTTGAATTTGTAGTTTTGTTACTTCCAATTTGATTTGAAAATTGCCAAATTTCTGTGAAAATAAAAATGAAAGATGATGAGATAACCCGGATGTTGTATTACCATCATTGTTTGTAGGTTGTTATCCTCATTTTTTTTCCCAAACGTGTTATAATTTTAGCAATTTCTAAGTTAAAATTAAAAAATATATCACTAAATATAGATTTTGGAACCGGAATTGTGTATTATAAGGATACCTTGGTTAAATGTTCCATGTAAAACCCGGGTGTAAATCAGCCACATTTAAATTAATCTCATATTTGGTATAAATAACAAACAATTTTTAATGCTCAATTTAAGATTTTAAAGAACTACAAAAATGATTTATGATGCCCTCCGGCAAATCATCACCTGGTCAAGGTGACAGGTGTGTTCCTTCAGCCACTTGTATATTACATACTGTTAATTGGACAAGTATTACATCACTCTACATGCTGATGACTCGATTTGCATAATATGTATTAAACACAAAGAGAATAATGTGTTACCACACTATATTTTTGGAGACGAAAATAACACGTTTTAATCTCGGGTTTACATTTAAAATACAGTTTCAATATTATTATTGAAAAAATGCATTTTTCGATATTTTTTATGTTCATTTTTTATTTATTTATTTATTTATTTATTTATTTATTTATTTATTTATTTATTTATTTTTATTTATTTATCTTTTTTTGGATAAATTCATATTATATTTTTAGTAATGTTTTTTTATAGAAATGCATTGTCTGCATAATCTGTTGTAACGCGGTTACCTCCCCTGAAAATGACCATAATAGCTGGCCACGGCAGGGGATATAACATATATTGCGAATAAATAACAGTACCGAACCTACTGTAAATTTGGTTTCTATATATGGCCATTTCGACAATGTATGTCTCTTCAATGCAGATGAAATTTAAACATTAGGAGGACCATAAACTCATAAGGTACTAGTATTAAAAAACTGAGAGAGAGCAAGTAACAAATACAATCTAAATGGAAAGCCAAATTCAGCTAAGGACATAGCTTTGCATGAGGGAGATACTCCTTAGCTTTTAACGAATTTACAAAAAAAATTAGTGATATTTCAATGTCTCTAGAATATTTTTTTTTTCATATTGACATTTTCACCTAGTTTTCACGTCTTCACATAATCGGTTATGCGAAAATCAAAACCCAGGATTGACTCACTGATAGTGTGGCGGGTGCTGCTAGAGAAACACTACCTGTTTACTGATAACACTACCTCTTTTCAAGGAAGTTCACACTTTAAATGCCTTAATTCTGAATGTGTTTTTATTTCTGTGCCTTGCGAGTGCGTCATGTCTTTTCATGAGAGTTCACACTATAAGAGCTTTAATCCTGAATGTGCTTTTATTTCCTGAGCCTTGTGGCTGTGTATTGTCCTTCTTTTTCCGTGCTCTCCTTTTTGCTATGTCTCTGGACTTAGATTTTTGCAACAATTTCTTAGGTATTATATTCCTTTACTATAAATATAGGTTACCCAGGATATAGGGGGGAAATATTTAATTAGGTGGTTGTAGGTGGTGTTAATTTGATTTTTTTAAGTATACCGCATAAGGTACTGTTCAAAAAAATGTTTGTACCGCATTTCTTATTACATTTATGGCATCTTTTCAAGTGTGACTAAGACACATTATTACAGTAGGGTGCAGACATAACCTCTCGCCAAGTTAACTTGAACCAGTCATAAAAGCTCCTCTAAGTTAACTTAGGACCGTTCTCAAGTTAACTTGGACCAGTCATAGAGCAGTCATAAAAGCTACTCTTAGTTAACTTTAGAACTGTTCTAGAACCCTGACTGCTCTGAATGTTCTGGTCATAGAATCCTGACTGCTTTGACCTGTTCTGGTCGTAGAGCCCTGACTGCTCTGACCTGTCGTAGAATCATGACTGCTCTGACCTGTCATAGAGCCCTGACTACTTTAATTTTACAGCAATGGAAACGTTCGACATTCCCAAATTAATTAGCGCTCATCGTGGAAACCATGTGCGTGTATCGTGTAACGTGCGTTAACTACCTTTATTCAAAAGTCCACATTTAAATAATTTGCCGTTTTCTTTGCCTAGAAAAATTATTTATTTTCATGATAATTTCGAACAAATAAATTATTTATTTCCACGACAAGTAGGATTAAAATATTTAATTCTTTTTCTCTGGGACCTGGGACCAAGATTAAATTATTTATTTTAAAAAAAATCGCCCAATCCCCACCCTGAACATCAACTGCATGGTCGTCCCCTTAATTCTATTTTCGAAAGATAATATAGATTTTTACAAATACAACTTTAAAAAATATTAACAAATTAACATATAGAGTATCACATGTTTTGGGCTTATGTACTATTCATGAAGAAAATCTGCCTTTTCTTACATATTTTAGGTTAAATTGCAACAAGTTCAAGTATTGCGGGCATCGATATAATATCGAATGAATAAAATCTGCCTTTTCTTACATATTTTAGGTAAAATTGCAGCAAGTTGAAGTATTGCGGGCATCGATATAATGTCGAATGAAGAAAATCTGCCTTTTCTTATATATTTTAGTTTAAATTACAGAGAGTTGGAGTATCACGGCCCTCGATATAATATCGAGTGAAGAAAATCTGCTTTTTCTTATATATTTTAGGTTAAATTGCAAAAAGTTGGAGAATTGCGGGCATTGATATAAAATTGAATGAACAAAATCTGCCTTTTCTTATATATTTCAGGCTAAATTACAGAAAGTTGAAGTATTGCAGGCATCGCTATATTATCGAATGAAGAAAATCTGCTTTTTCTTATATATTCTAGGTTAAATTACAGAAAGATGAAGTATTGCGGGCATAGATGTAATGACAAATAAAGAAAATCTGCTTTTTCTTATATATTTTAGGTTAAATTACAGAAAGTTGAAGTATTGCGGGCATCGATATAATGTCGAATGAAGAAAATCTGCCTTTTCTTATATATTTTAGATTAAATCACAGAAAATTGAAGTATTGCGGGCATCGATATGATAAAGAATGAATAAAATCTGCCTAAGCTATATATTTTAGGTTAAATTACAGAAAGTTGGAGTATCGCGGCCATCGATATAATATCGAGTGAAGAAAATCTGCTTTTTCTTATATATTTTAGGTTAAATTACACAAAGTTGGAGTATTGCGAGCATCAATATAATGTCGAAAGAAGAAAATCTGCTTTTTCTTATATATTTTAGGTTAAATTACAGCAAGTTGAAGTATTGCGGGTATCGATATAATATCGAATGAATAAAATCTGCCTTTTCTTATACACTTTAGGTTAAATTACAGCAAGTTGAAGTATAGCGGGCATCGATATAATATCAAATGAAGAAAATCTGCTTTTTCTTATATATTTTAGGTTAAATTACAGAAAGTTGGAGTATCGCGGCCATCGATATAATATCAAATGAAGAAAATCGGCTTTATTCTTATATATTTTACGTTAAATTACAACAAGTTTTAGTATTGCAGGCATCGGTACCTTATGGAATGGAGAAGGTCTGCCTTTTCTTGAACATATTTTATTTGTTTTGGGTCGTTTCAACCTGGATATGGGATGTTGTCTCCTTGACATTTACCTCATTTCCTTTCTTTTTCATATTTAGTTAAATCAGAGACATATAATTATATGTCTCTGGTTAAATTATACCAAGTTTCAGTATTGTGTGTGCATCATTTTAATGTGAAAATTAAATATGCACCTCTTCTGATATTTGATGTTTGCGGCTGATTGCAGGATATTTTATTTACCACAGGATTGATTTTTATTCAGTTTTATTTGTATTGTGTTCATTTTGTACTGTATTGCTATGACTCTAACGAGTCTTTTGTCTGCAAATAAAAGAGTTTTATTATTTCTTTATCTAATTTTTTATTTTACAAAATGACGGAAATTTACAGTATTACAATTTTCGAATACATAAAAGTGACTCTTTTCTGATAGTTCTGTTATGATTCCGGCAAAATTGAAGAAAATTGCACTCAACGTGTGAAAAATTTGTGCGTTCGTCTTGTGAATCTTGTGCGTGTGGTAGGGAATCTGTGGAATGTGGGACGTATCCATCGCTGTATCAAATTTTGAGTATTTACAGTTCTTGTATTGTTTTAGAGCTATACGACTTAATTATATTTTCAAAGCAGTCAGGATGCTATGACAGGTTAGAGCGATCGGGGCTCTATAACTGGTCAGAGCAGTCAGGACTCTATGACTGGTCAGAGCAGTCAGGATTCTATGACGGGTTAGAGCAGTCAGGGCTCTATGACTGTTCAGAGCAGTCAGGATTCTATGACTGCTCCAAGTTAACTTCAAGTTAACTTAGAACTGTTCTCATGACTTCTCCCCAAGTTAACTTGGACGAGAGGTTATGTCTGCACCCTACTGTATACACTTGTACTGACATCTCAATTATTTGCGTTAAAAGAAAAGGCGTATAATTCAAATAACTGTTCGCGAATTGTGAATTTCCGCTGGTCTAAATGTCTTTTTAAAGCGATGAATTTAGATTTGCTTATTTGTATATACAATCATCGATACAAAAAGTTTTTTTTTTAATTATAGGGCTTGACTTTTCCTGCAGGCCTCGTATACACAAATTTATATACAGTTATATCAAGTCCGAACAACATTTTTCGATACGTTGTCCCCACAAACATGCGTTAATTGACGATTTTTGATATTCGATAAATCAATCTTTGCAATCACTCATTTGACATTCGTATACTTGCCGGTATTGACATGTGGCATTTCAACTTATAGACCTTTCAGACAGGTTTGTCGAATGTATGTGGTTCCCATGCAAAAATGAGATAATTGTATTACGATCGTTAACATCATGGCGTTTCTTAATTCCCTTAATTGACGAATCTCTTGTTTCAATCATTGTTTTCAGTTTATGTTCTTATATTTATCATTATGATTAGTTCCAACGATTTGATTAATTTATTGATTACATTTCTCTAATTTCTAGCAAATTTAACCAACACCTGACCAGTGTGATGAAAATATTTCTCATCTCTAGAGAGAGAACAACTCACGAGAAATTTCCCGCCAAATCTCTATATATATATATTCTGAACATAACCCTCGGTCATTTGAGAAACATTTTCTACAAATTAAACACGTTAATTATGAAATTTCTCACATCTTGTTCAATAAATTTTCAAATGTTTTATTACTCGGCAAGCCTTGTTTTCAAATATTTGCAAAATTTATGTACTCGATATGAGAAATTTCATAATCAACTTAGTTATCGTTGTAGAAACTATATGTACATTGTATGCTTTGCGATGATAATTAATCTGAATTCCGTTACTAACGTGGTTCACGGTGCAATATAACTTTGATAATGCGATAATTCCGTAATTGGCGATCAGTTAAAGTTATCGAAGTACTGTGATCAATAAACTCATCTTAACTGCGATACACTTATCTTTGGTAGTCGTCTTAAAATTGTGTCTGACAAGTCAGCATATCATACAAGATAGTGGCAACGGGGAACACCATTTAAAGTTACCTTCTGAACTACTTACCCATTATAACAAAATATGTACAATGGTCCTGAAATTATACCTTTCAAAAAAGTGTCCTGCATTTTCTCGTCTCACCAACGACAGCTGCCAGTGTATGGAGGGGTATTTCCGCCACCAGAGAAATTCTATGCTGTAAATTTTATCTTCTCTTTTTATTGTTTTCACTTTCCTTATCCATAATTCTGCATTTTCTATATTTTATATTATAGATTCTAGGATATTAATTTATCATATTTTATATTCTTTCTTTAAATGTTCCTATTTCATCCCGACTTCTGCAGTTTTTATATTTTATATTATTGTTTCTAAAACTCAATTTGTTATATTTTATGTTCTTTCTTTAAATGTTCCCATTTCTATGCTTTATTCGTTAAGTTCTAAATTCTTCTTTCACGACATTATATCTACCGTGTAAATTTCGAAAAATTTCATGTTTTATAATTTGAAAGAGAAATGTTCAAAGTAAGTATCCATTGTGCATCATTCTTCAACTTTTATATTTTATCTTTTAACTTTTGT
>MJUU01030710.1:13906-31540 GCA_002080025.1 Modiolus philippinarum
GTTGACCGCCATTTTCAAAATGGCCGCCAAAAAAGGCGGGAAAATTCAACATTGTCCGATTTCAATGAAATTTGGTTTCCGAATAGATCTTGATGTTGCGACTTCAAAAGCAAAGTTGAAAATTGTTCGTTGACCGCCATTTTCAAAATGGCCGCCAAAAAAGGCGGGAAAATTCAACATTGTCCGATTTCAATGAAATTTGGTTTCCAAATAGATCTTGATGTTGCGAGTTCAAAACCAATGTTGAAAATTGTTTGTTCACCGCCATTTTCAAAATGGCCGCCAAAAAAGGCGGGAAAATTCAACATTGTCCGGTTTCAATGAAATTTGGTTTCCGAATAGATCTTGATGTTGCGACTTCAAAAGCGAAGTTGAAAATTGTTTGTTGACCGCCATTTTCAAAATGGCCGCAAAAAAAGGCGGGAAAATTCAACATTTTCCGATTTCAATGAAATTTGGTTTCCACATAGATGTTGATGTTCACAATAGTCCTAAGTTGGTCCCCTTTCAAAAAAGTGTCTGTCAAGTCCGCATCATATCCAAGATGGCCACCAGCGCGTGAAGCCTGGTTTTATCATTGGACCCTATGGGAAGGTATTCAAAGATATTCTTCTCTGAAGCCGCAGAGCCAATCGGAACCAAATTTGGCCAGAATAGTCGTTAGGTGGTTCCCTTTCAAAAATGAGTCCGGCAAGTCTGCACATCATCTAAGATGGCCACCAGCGGGGAACTTAGTTTAACATTGGACCCTATGGGGAAACATATTCCAAGATCTTCTCTTCTGAAAGTACTTGGCCAATTGGAATCACACTTGGTCACAATGGACCTTAGTTTNTCCCCTTCTTAAAATGTGTCTGGCTTGTCTGAACACATTCAAGATTGGCATTCAACATTGGTATTATTATTTTTGACTGTATTTGTCAGCAATTGCCCAGGTGAGCGATACAGGCTCTTGAGAGCCTCTTGTTCATATTAGCAGTATTTGGCATTGCACAATATCATGTTCTTCTTTCATAATTGATGATGTTGTTATACCAAATCTATTTAGAAGTATTTCAATTGAAGTTTCATATGTAAGAAGGCTTGATATCTTAGTCAACGGAAATTATGTCCTTGCGAGCATTTGTCCGGACACTACCTGTGTGTTTTGTCTTCATGTTTTATGTACTTAATTGTAAGGGTACTCGTCTTGATAAGTTGGACTTTTTTCTAGTTTGATTTTTACTGTGAGTCTTTTTGTGTATTTATTTTTTAGCCATTCACCACACATAGGGGGAGGGTTTGGATCCAAGAAAACGGCAATTTTTGCGCCTGTCCCAAGTCAGGAATATGTTGGTGATTGGCTTTTCCGTGTCTCCTCATAAAATTTTAGTTTCTTGATATTTAGGTTATTGGATGTGGTTTGTTTCCTTTGATTTATTCACTTTTTTACATTTGTTGGGGCCATTTAGGGCTTGCTATATGGTGTGAGGTTCCTCACTGTGTTGAAGACCGTACGGTGACCCCTAGATGTTTTGTTTTGGGTCGTTTTAACCTGGATATGGGATGTTGTCTCCTTGACATTTACCCCATTTCCTTTCTTTTTCATATTGCATTTAACATGAAGGAACTATGTCTTCTTGCCATAGATAAAACTTTCCATTTGCAGTTATGTACATTTTTACTCATATTTGACGCGATTCGATATTTGACATAATACAAATATGTGCTTCATTCTGTTGTATTCAGGAACAAAATACGATGGTGCTGTCACCTTCTGCTAATTAAATGTTTGGCAAAAAAATAGTTTTCATTTTTCTTAGAAAAAATATGAAATGAGATGCAGATATCTTTTCTTATAATATTTCCATAGTATTGGAATATATTGCACTTACCAATTTGGCGTACACCGCACTGCATTTACCAAAATATGAAATAATGTGGAATATAAACAGAATGACAAACAGCATCATGAAAAATGAATCTTTGACATGTTTTCCAATCAACAAGCACCAATTCTATGCTGGAAACGTAACATGTTATGGGTTAGATGTATAGAAATCCAAAGTTGAAATTGGCGTGTTAAAAATTTTGACCTACCACTCGTCGGTTTTCCTTCAATAGCTTTCTCACATGGCCTAACCAACATGGGGGTAAATGTTGCGCGAGGACTAGTACATATGCAGAAAACACTACTCTAGGACTAGATTGAATGGAAATACACAAATCTGGATGTGTGTAATCGAAAGAGGTTGGAAAATTTGTTTGTTTACATATCTAATTTTAAAAAGTGAAGCGTACATTCTAAAGATAAATCAATCAGCTATCTGCTTCTTTTTTTGAGAATTAAAATCGGCTGTGTACTTTTCAAGAACATTCACGAACCAGTAACCCACCCTACAAGAATGAACATATTCTCGATTCGAGTAATGCGTAGTATAACCCTTTTATACATCTATTTATGAAATTTCATAATTTTTGAATGGTCCTTCATGCGTATCAGGATTAGTAGCAAATATTGGTGAAATTTTAGACAATTTATTAGAGCTCTCAGCGAGAAAAACGAGTACATGCAAAAAATCCTAAGTTTGGACGAGAACATGCATTATTTCTTAAGCAGCAGACAAATGCTTCTCAAAGCAAAGTAAAATATTGATTAATGTATAATAAAAGCTTTGTGGATAAGAGAATTTACAATTTTATCTTAAGGTCGGATGAGAAATTATCAATGAAGGGATATGGAGTAAATGCAAATGAGACAAAGTCTCTACAAATACATGGTAAATAAGCTATGGAACAACGCTTTTATTGTTGTTCTTCATCTTGAAGTCGCCATGAGGCCTTCAACAATGAGCTTTACTCATACCTCATAGCAAGTTCAAGACGGCCCCTAGCACCGGTTTGAGCGGAATTCATTGATAATTGTCGAGCAATGCTACATCCATGCTTTTTTATCCTAATGATCCATGGATGCGGGATCGTCAACAAACTTAAAGTAAACTGGCGAAGTGTTCTTACAATCGCTGTCATCCACTGCCCGACAAAAAGACGACAGAAGACGATCACAACATTTAAACAACCACAGGGCACTCATCGAGCCAATTGTAAGAAAAATTGGCAAAATAAAATTATGAGATGTGGGCACAATCAGATTACAAAAAATAAAAAGGCCAAAATATGAAAGTATGAGAAAGCCTAGGTATTTCAAGGCGCATCTACTTCCCAATAATTTGTTGCATTGATTGCACTGAAACGTTGCCATCTTCTACAAAAAATGTAATTACGTTATAAATATGTATAAAGAGGAGAATGTTTTACAAGCAATGATTATTCATTTGGGTGTCAGGTTTGATAGAATGCACCCTTAATCACTGTGTTCTATTATTGTAGTACCTTAGAACCCATATCTCACCCTTTTGCGATAAATAAACACGTATTTTAATAATATAAAAACCTTAAGATATGTGACAAAAAAATTTCGTTCAAATAATTAGCTAAAATACGATACAATCAAAATCAAATGGATAAACAGTGATGTAGAAGGGCTTGTGGTTTCCTCATCGTCTTTTCGGTCCCCATCCACAAATACGATGAGCAAATCACATACCCTAAGTACTACTAATGTTAGAGTTTTCTATATTGACTTTTATTATAAGCCACTACTAATGTTAGCGCTTTCTATATTGACCATTATTATACGCCACGCAACAAAGTTGTAGAGGGTAAAATATTTTTGACGCGTCCATCCGTCAGTCCTGTTCTTTTCACTGCAACTCCTTGGAAACCACTTAATGGATTGCTTTCATATTTGGTAGGATTGTTGGTTATAATGTGAAAATATGCATATTTTACTGCCTTATTGATCGGATCGTTTTTATGGGAGTTATTAGACTTAGACCATTTTCAGCTAAAACAGCAAGTATCATCTTTTCCTGGGTTATTTCCCTTTAAATTCTGTTTTCAAATCTTCTTTGGTTTACTGTCTCTTTTAAGTTTTACAGAAATTCCCAGCTATCACTTTATTTTAAAAAAAATATTTGTTACATAATTAAGAGCAAAACAGTGTTTTTGTACAATTTTTTACATTTTTTGCAAAAAACTTTCATAATCTTCACTTAAATCACATTGTAATGACTTTTGTATATTAATGTCTGTTGTGTCATTCATTTGTAAATGTTTGCCTACAATTCAAATATTTATCTAAGACACATTAGTAGTAGTAGCTTGTGTTTAAGGCCTAACTAACCTAGCTATGACATGTAGAGCTTTTGCTATCATTATGTCTTAGGTCTGTCAGTAGTACACTTTTCATTCGAAAATCTTATTTTCTAAAACCAGGGCCAATTGGAACCAAACCTGGTCACAATAGTCCTTAGGTGGTCCCCTTTAAAAATGTGTCCGGCAAGTCAACACGCTATCCAAGATGATCACCAGTTTGATCTTTGTCGAAAATTGGACCCTATAATCTAAAATCTCTGAAACAACTGGGCCAATTGGAACCAAACTTGGTCAGAATGATCCTTATAGGTGGCCCAATTTAAAAAAAAATGTCTGGCAAGTCCGTTTCATATCCATGATGACCGCCAGCGCGGAACACAGTTTTAACATTGGACCCTATGGAAAAGCATTCAAAGATCTTCTTCTCTGAAAGTACATGGTCAGTTGGAATCCTACTTGATCACAATAGTTCTTACTTGGTCACCTTCATAAAATGCGTCCAGCATATCCGCATGGCATCCAAGATGACAGTCAGTGGTGAACATTGTTTAAAAACCTTGGACCCCATGGGAAATCAAAGAAAGATCTCTGAAAATACTAGGCCAATTGGAACCAAAGTGAGGCACAATGATGCTTAGATTGCCTTCTTCAAGAAGGTGACAGTCAGTCTACGCCCCGTCAAAAATAGGTGCCAATGGGGTAACATAGTTTAATTTTGGATCATATAACACCAATGTCTATCAACAAACTTTAAATTGAGACCCTTAAACATTTGGATTATTTTGACTTATTGTGTCAGTCATGGCCCAGATGAGCAATACAGGCTCTTGAGAGCCTCTTGTTATGTATTATATTGCTTATAGGATACTTTTGGGTTTCAAGAATGCAGGATTTTCTGATATGTGGGAGCGTGGGATATGTGACCTTGCTCACTAAGGTTCTTTAATTTTCAATATAATAAAAAGACGCAACGCTACATTTTGTCATGTCCTAGTCCTCTACTTATTTTTATTGCATGTCCTTTAAATTTACATAATATTAATCAGCAATCTGGATTAAAAATCATTCTTTAAATAAAAACATTAGTTCCATTGACTTTTCGAACCATAAATAAACATACTTACTGGAATTATATCAAATAAAGATGATCCGTGCTACTAGCTGAAATCGTCCGCTTTGATGTAAACAATTAGGCTGATCGGTTCGTTGATAATTCAAAAATAGAACTTTGTTTTAGATAAGGTAAATTGAAATTACGATGGAGTAAGAGGGTGTTTTTAGAATGGGCATACTTTTTTATATTTATTTCATTCATATTCAATTTATTTTTTATATTTAAGTGTAAAATTACATTATAAACCGTAGATATCTTGCATGTACAGTCCTCTTTTTATTTATTTCCCCATGTTGGTTCTGCCATGTGTTTCTAGAAACTGTTATTTATACTAAAGTAAATACACGTATAGATTTTCCGATGGAAGGAGAGCCGAAACGCAATATTTACAGAATACACTGTGTAAATGTACAACGATAACACACTCTCAACTACTGACCTTTACTTGCCGAAGCGGGGCGCGTCAGCCATCTTTGGCAGCACTTACCAAAATACACGCTGCACTTACCAATTCGATTGGACCCCCTGATAGAAGATGAAAGTTTAGTGTAAATTGATGAAATGTTTGCCTTGCTGTGGCGACTTCAAAACTGATTTTGAAAATTGTTCCTTGACCGCCATTTTCAAGATGGCCGCCAAAAAAGGCGGGAAAATTCAACATTGTCTGATTTCAATGAAATTTGGTTTCCAAATAGATCTTGATGTTGCGAGTTCAAAACCGCTGTTGAAAATTGTTCCTTGACAGCCATTTTCAAAATGGCCACCAAAAAAGGCGGGAAAATTCAAAATTGTCTGATTTCAATGAAATTTGGTTTCCAAATAGATATTGATGTTGCGACTTCAAAACTGATGTCAAAAATTGTTCGTTGACTGACATTTTCAAAGTGGCTGCCAAAAAGAGGCAGGAATATTCAACATTGTCAGATATTTCTATGAAATCTATTTCCAAATAGGTATTGATGTTACAACTTCAAAACAGATGTAAACAATTGTTCGTTGACCACCATTTTCAAAATGGTCGCCAAAAAAGGCGGGAAAATTCAACATTGTCTGATTTCAATGAAATTTGGTTTCAAAATTAGGTATTGATGTTGCAACTTCAAAACCTGTGTTGAAAATTGCTTGTTGACCGCCATTTTCAAAATGGTCGACAATAAAGGTGGGCAAATTCAACATTGTCTGATTTCAATGAAATTTGGTTTCAAAATAGGTATTGATGTTGCAACTTCAAAACTGATGTCAAAAATTGTTTGTTGACTGCCATTTTCAAAATGGTCGTCGAAAAAGGCAGGAAAATTCAACATTTTCCAATTTCAATGAAATTTGGTTTCCAAATAGGTATTGATATCACAACTTCAAAACAGATGTAAACAATTGTTAGTTGACCACCATTTTCAAAATGGTCGCCAAAAAAGGCGGGAAAATTCAACATTGTCCGATTTCAGTGAAATTTGGTTTCCAAATAGGTATTGATGTTGCAACTTCAAAACCGATGTTGAAAATTATTTGTTGACTGCCGTTTTCAAAATGGCCACCAAAAAAGGCGGGAAAATTCAATGTTGTCTGTCAATGAAATTTGGTTTCCAAATAGGTATTGATGTTGCAACTTCAAAACTTATGCAGAAAATTGTTTGCTGACCACCATTTTCAAAATTTATGCCAAAAAAGGCAGGAAAATTGTTATTTGACCCCCATTTACAAAATGATGTCTCTGTTTCAAAACTTGTGTCGAAAGTGGTCCTCAGCAAGGGCGTTTTTTGTCAATAAAGCCCATATAAAAGAAAAATAGTACAACATGATCAGTCTTTAAATACTGTCCAAGATATTGGTGATGTTTGAGGTACTAAAGTTTGAGAGACTGATGATCAACTGTATAACTTACAATGTTACCACGATTGTGGCAACTGAAAGCCAGGTGAGCGATACAGGCTCCTGGGAGCCTCTAGTTTGATTATCTTCTTGGTGATTTGATTACAAAATTTTGTGAATTTTAACTGAAAATAATCTTTTTTTAGTTAATAATTAATACTGATCACATCTGTAAAAAATAGTACAGTAGTCCCTCCATTATAAGACCCCTCCCTTGAGAGACCACCACATTTCTCATGCATTAAACACTTGTAATGCATTTTGACTTCCCATCAGAGACCACCTCCCTGATCCAACCAAAGACCACCCTTTCATGTCTAAAATGAAAGTATTACCTCCCAATAAAGACCACTTTAACAAACACATCTAATATTTTTCAGGATCAGTGAACATATATGGTGAAACTGTTCTCTTTTTTTATACGACTGCAAAAATTTTGCGGTCGTATTATGGTATGGCGCTGGCGTCGGCGTCTGTGGACAGCATAACTTTAGTTCTAGTGAACGGATTGTTATCAAATTTTAGTATGATGTTTGTTGGCACAAGCTTAAGCCCGGGTTATAATTTCGCGCTCCTTGCCAAACCCGTTTTCGAAAAAGAGGCAAAAAAAAGGCCAAAAATGGGTAAAATTAGGTATTTTCGTGTCTGTGGACAGCATAACTTTGGTTCTAGTGGACGGATTGTTTTCAAATCTTAATATGATGTTTCTTGGAACATTCTTGAGAAACGTTTTTTCCTTTAGTTTTTGGCCCCACCCATTTCAGAATTAGGGGCCAAAAAAGGGTTAAATTGGGTGTTTTCACATATTTGACTGTAGAATCTTTATTATATATTGGATTTTGATGGGGTTTGTTTCAGTGTGCTACTGAGGAAATTTCCAATCTGGAGTATGCCAACAGATTTCACGTAGCATGTACCACTCACGAGATAAATGGGGCCCAACAGGGGCAAATCTCAATTTTTTTTTTTTTATTTTAAGTCCGATTTTGATGCAGTTTTTTTCAATGGATTCCTTGCGAAAAATTAATATTGCAGTCAGCTATTAGATTTGTGGTAACTTGTTTCCTTTCCCAGCTATGAGGGGCCTAACGGGGCCAAAATTGCAAATTTGCAGATTATGAAGAATTTTTATTTTTCATCGGATTTCAATGGGATTTTTTTCTTTGGATTCCTCTTGTTCTAAGCTTTCAGAGGTATGTCAACAGATTTGGCGTAGCTCTTACAATTTCTGAGCTACAAGGGGTCAAAGGGGCCAAAATTGCAATTTTTCTAAATATGTCAAATCTTTATTTCTCATTGGATTTCAATGGGATTTTTTTCTTTGGATTCCTCTTGATCTAAGCTTTCAGTATTATTTCAAGGGATTTGGCATAGCTCTTACCGTTTCTGAGCTACAAGGGGTCAAAAGGGCGAAAATTGCAATTTTTCTCAAAATGTCAAATCTTTATTTTTCATCGGATTTCGATGGGATTTTTTTCTTTGGATTCCTCTTGATCTAAGCTTTCAGTATTATTTGAACAGATTTGGCGTGGCATATACTGTTTCCAAGCTACAAGGGGTCAAACGGGCCAAAATTGCAGTTTTTATACGACTGCAAAAATTTTTGCGGTCGTATATTGGTATGGCGCTGTTGTCGTCGTCGTCGTCGTTGTCGTCGTCGTCTGTAGACACTTTAGTTTTTGGTCAATAACTTAAGTTCCAGTAGTTCAATCCTTATGAAATTTTAACATAATGTTCTTTGGTACAAAAGGAAGACTTGGCTTAGTTTTGGTCATTGTAGCCCCACCCGTTTTTAAAAAAGGGGCCAAAAAGGGTTAAATTGGGTGTTTTCACATGTTTGTCTGTAGAATCTTTATTATTAATCGGATTTTGATGGGGTTTGTTTCAGTGTGCTCCTGAGGAAATTTCCAATCTAGAGTATGACAACGGATTTCACGTAGCATGTACCGCTCACGAGATAAATGGGGCCCTAAAGGGGCGAATCGCAAAAAAAATGAATTTTTTTATTTTAAGTCCGATTTTGATGCAGTTTTTTTTAATGGATTCCTTGTGAAAAATTAATATGGCGTTCAGCCATTAGATTTTTATACGACCGCAAAAAATTTGAGGTCGTATGATGGTATGGCGCTGTTGTCGTCGTCGTCCGGCGTCGTCGTCGGCCGCGTTGTTGTCTGTAGACACTTTTGTTTTTGGTCCATAACTTAAGTCCAAGTTGATCAATCCTTATGAAATTTTAACACAATGTTCCTTTGCACAAAAGGAAAGTGTAGGTGGGTTTTGGACATTGTGGCCCCTCCCGTTTTTAAAAGGGGGGCTAAAAAGGGGAAAATTGGGTGTTTTCACATATTTGGCTGTAGAATTTTTATTATGAATCAGATTTTGATGGGGTTTCTTTCATTGGATTACTGAGGAAATTTCCAATCAATTCTATGCAACGGATTTCATGTCGCATGTACCGTTCATGAGATGAATGGGGCCCAAAAGGGGCGATTCTCAAAAAATATATTTTTTTATTTCTAGTCCGATTTTGATGCAGTTTTTTCAATTGATTCCTTATGAAATATTAATAAGCACTTGTCTATTAGATTTTTGATAACTTGTTTCCTTTTGGAGAAATAAGGGGCCAAACGGGGTTCAAACTGCAAATATGCAGATAATCTAAATTTTTTATTTTTCATCGGATTTCCATGAGATTTTTTTCTTTAGATTTCTCTTGTTGTCAGCTTTCTGTAGTATACCAACAGACTAGGGGTATCTCTTGCCGTTTCTTAACTATTAGGGGTCAAAGGGGCTGAAATTGTAATTTTTGAAAATATGTAATAATGTTATTTTTATTCAGATTTCAAAGACATTTTTTCTTTTAATTCATCTTGATTGCTATCAGAAGTATGTCAACAGATTTAAAATTCTTACAATTTCCTTGCTTTTAGGGATCGAAAGAGCTAATTTTAATGTTCCCTAGTTTAAGTCAAGCTAATTAATATGTCAAGCTCCTTATTGTGTCCATCAAGTTACTGTGTCAAGCTGTTAACTCACTCAGTGTCCACAATCACTTTTAAATTACACTTGTTTAAATTTCTTTGGTCGACATGCTGCGGTCGTATCATGCTGCGCTCGGCGAAGCCCTTTATTGATAACTTGTTTCCTTTCCCAGCTATGAGGGGCCGAACGGGGCCAAAATTGCGAATTTGCAGATCATGTAGAATTTTTATTTTTCATCGGATTTCAATGGGATTTTTTTCTTTGGATTCCTCTTGATCTAAGCTTTCAGCATTATGTGAACGGATTTGGCGTAGATCTTACCGTTTCCGAGTTACAAGGGGTCAAAGGGGCCAACACTGCAATTTTTCTAAATATGTCAAATATTTATTTTTCATCGGATTTCAATGGGATTTTTTTCTTTGGATTCCTCTTTATCTAAGCTTTAAGTACTATGCCAACAGATTTTGTGTAGGTCTTACCATTTCCGAGCTACAAGGGGTCAAAGGGGCCAAAAATGCAATTTTCTAAATATGTCAAATCTTTATTTTTAATTGGATTTCAATGGGTTTTTTTTCTTTAGATTCCTCTTGATCTGAGCTTTCAGCAGTATGTCAACGGATTTGGCATAGATCTTATTTTTTTTATCAATAAGTGATCAAAAGGTTTGATTTTTTCCCTAGTTTGTGTCCAGCTAATAACTGTGTCAAGCTTCTTTTTGTGTCCATTTAATTATTGAGCCAAGCACTTTACTCTGTCCACATTCACTTTAAACTACTTTTGTTGAAATTTCAGTGGTCGACATGCTGCGGTCGTATCATGCTGCGCTCGGCATAGCCCTTTATTGTTTCTTAAATATTATGTTAAAATTTTAGAAAAGTAAGCTGATGCGTAGCCCTTTATTCTAAATATGTCAAATATTTATTTTTCATCAGATTTCGATGGGATTTTTTTCTTTGGATTCCTCTTCATCTAAGCTTTCAGTAGTATGCCAAAGGATTTGGTGTAGCTCTTACCTTTTCTGAGCTACAAGGGGTGCAATTTTTCTCAATATGTCAAATCTTTATTTTTCATCAGATTTCGATGGGTTTTTTTTTTTCATTTCTATGGATGTAAAGTTTTAGTTGATAGTAACATATTTTGCATAGCTCTTACAGTTTTTTTTTACAATAATTAAGTATCAAAAGGGTTGATTTTTTGTGTTTTTTGTTTCCAGCTAATAACTGTGTCAAGCTTCTTTTTGTGTCCATCTAATTATTGTGTCAAGCTCTGTGTCCACATTCACTTTAAACTACTTTTGTTGAAATTTCAGTGGTCGACATGCTGCGGTCGTATCATGCTGCGCTCGGCGTAGCCCTTTATTGTTTCTTAAATATTATGTTAAAATTTTAGAAAAGTAAGCTGATGCATATGAATTATAAGTAACTTGGTGTTGTAGTTTGAGATGTTCCTATAAATAAGTCATGTTAAATGTGAGAGATAAAATTTAGAAATGATATTTCTTTTTTTCTAATTGAAAAAAAAAGAAGCCATACATAAAATGGGAAGCCCTAAAGTAGTATTTTGAATTTTTATGCCCCCAGATCGAGGATCGGGGGGGCATATTGTTTTTGTCCTGTCTGTCTGTCTGTCTGTTTGTCTGTGCGTCCGAAACTTTAACCTTGGCTATAACTTTTGAACTATATAAGGTAGACTTTTGATACTTGGCAAGTGTAGAGGTCTAGTCAAGAGGAACATAAATATGCAAAAAAAAATTAGGTCAAAGGTCAAGGTCATAGGGGTCAAAAAGGGGTAAAAATCGGAATCTGGGGGCATATGTAGTGTTTCACAAACACATCTTGTTTAAAAGTTATGTTTATTCACACCTATAATTACCCCAATAATAATCACAATACATGGTGATTAATCTTTTGTCCTCAATTAATTACCCCCAGGAGTATTACTATTTTTTTAATTAGATGTGTCAGATATTCAAGAAAACATTTGATTAAGAAATAATTTATTTTGTTTATGCTCTAAACATAAATAACCAGTAGAAAGTTTTTTATTGTCATAATTAAATTAAATGCATGAACAGAGTTAACAGAATATAAACTATGATTATCAAAACTTATAATATTTGATGCAACTTTGGTGTTTTTGTATTTTCTAATTGACTCTGGAGATCCCATCTTAGTTTGATACCTCCCATAAGAGACCACCTCCACTATAAGACCACATTTGCTTTGCAGCAGGGGCAGTCTTATAATAGAGGGACTACTGTATACTGTAAACGTGGAAATTTTTGCGTTGGGGAAATTTTCGCTAATTTCGCTTTTGGGAATTTTACGGGAATATAACCCCACACGAATACTTCTAATAACAAGCATTTCTCTATCAAATTTTGAAGATCCCCGAATATTGTAACCACGCCAAAGGTTTGGGTATGACAATTCGCAAAATAAACCCCCCGCGAAAACAACCAGGTTTACAGTAATTACTTGATTCCCAATATACCCCATGAGGAGCCTAAGCAGTGTTATCTGTCTGCAACGAGGTACAACCAAGTCCTTTGGTGGCATGGCAATTTCAGTATTTACAGCTGTCACTCAAAAGCTATTGGGTTTCCACATTATATATATAGACTCTTTTTATTTCTAAACCCAGTATTAGCAATAAAATTAACGAATCCGGTGTAGGTTATCAAATTTCCAAGCTGTCTTAATATTTTAGACAGATTATGCATGTATTCGATGTCACTGCTGTTTCAAGTTTGCGGCATTTGAATAACTCAGTTCTGTTTTCTCATTTTTATACGACTGCAAAAATTTTTGAGGTCGTATAATGGTATGGTGCTGTTGTGGTCGTTGTCGTCGTCTGTAGACTCTTTTGTTTTTGGTCAATAACTTTAGTATCAGTTGACCAATCCTTATGATATTTTAACACAGTCTTGGCACAAAAGGAAGGCTTGGCTTAGTTTTGGTCACTGTGTCCCCCATAAAAAAAATGGCCAAAAACGGTGAAATTTGATGTTTTCACATATTTGACTGTAGAATCTTTATTATTTATCAGATTTTGATGGGGTTTCTTTCAGTGCATGTCCTCCTGAGAAAATTTCCAATCAGATGTATGCCAACGGATTTCACATGGCATGTACCGTTCACGAGATAAATGGGGCCCAAAAGGGGGCAAATTTCAAAAATTTAATTTTTTAATTTTTAGTCCGATTTAGATGCAGTTTTTTGCAGTGGATTCCTTATGAAAAATTAACATTGCACTGCACCATTAGATTTTTGATAACTTGTTTCTTTTCAAAGCTATGAGGGGCCTAACAGGGCAAAAATTACAAACATGCGGAAATGCCTAAAATTTATATTTTTCATCCGATTTCAATGGGATTTTTTTCTTTACACTCCTCTAATTGAAGGCTTTCAGTAGTGTGTCAACTGATTTAGCGTAGCTCTTGCGGTTTCCCAGCTATTAGGGATCAAAGGGGCCAAAATTTGCAATTTCTAGAAATATGTAAAAGCTTTATTTTACATCAGGTTTTGATAAGATTTTTTTCTTTGGATTCCTCCAATGTAAGCTTTCAGCAGTATGTCAATAGATTTGATGTAGCTCTTACTGTTTCCGAGCTATAAGGAGTCAAAGGGGTAAAAATTGCAATAATAAGAAATATTTGAAGTCTTTATTTCTCATTAAATTTTTATGAGATTTTTATCTTTGGATTATTCTCATTGTAAGCTTTCAGTATCCAGTATATTTTGCGATGCTCTTTGGTTTCCAAGCTATAATGGGTCAAAGGGGCCAAATTGCACTATTTCAAAATGTGAAATCATTATTTTTCATTGGATTTCAACCTGATTTTTTCTTTGGATTTCTCTAGACAACAAAATTCTTAGCTCTTACAATATTCTAGTAATAAGGGATTTAAAGGGGTAATTTTTATATTCACTAGTTTGTGTCCAGTTAATTTATACGTCAAGGTCCTTATTGTGTGCAGCAAATTACTGTATCCACATTCATTTAAGTTTACACTTGTTCAAATTTCAGTGGTTGACATGCTGCAGTCGTATCATGCTGCGCTCGGCGTAGCCCTTTATTATATCTTTTTATCATTTTTTTAATCATTATTTTGAAAGTTTCAAACTTTCTGTTTTTCAATTGTTGCCGCTTTTATTGGTCATAATTCAGTTTGTCCTGTAAGGGGTTTTTATAGTTTGGAAAATGTACACAGAATGATACTGTGCAAGTCTTCCAGCTTTGTATATTTTCTGTCCATGATTTATGTAACATTTTTCTGAGTGGTTGAAAAGAAGTTTTTAAGCCAACATTTTGGTTGCGAAAATGAAAAAAATAAATAATAACAGTAAATAAGAAAATAAAATAGAAAAGAAATACTGTTATCTGTCTAAATGTTTTCTATAATGACTGGAAGGACATTACATTATACAATTACAGCCTATTGATAAGGTCATTGCAGAAATTTATTGACATGAGAAATGTATATTGTCCGAGGACGTAGTCCGAGTGTCAATATACTTTTTCTCATGTCAATAAATTTTTGCATTGACCGGATTCAATAGGCTACAATTGTTTTATTATTTTCCATTTTTGTCTCGCCAGCAACGAAGTCGCTGAAAGCAAGACATAGGTATTACTTTCTGGCAGCGGTGGCGGCGAGAGCTTCGTAAACTTTACAAAAACCTTTATAACTTTTAAAGTATATCACTTATGTACAAGATCTTATGTCCACAAGTACCTGATTGTTAGAGCTTCCCAGCATCACATGTTTCAGATGACCTTGACCTTGTCTTCATGGTTCAATGACTCCATGAAAATTGCGACATAGTTTCACATTCAAGTCCCCTTCTGTGGATTTGTAATGCATAGATCCATTAGATTTAGTGTATCGATGTATCTTAGTGGGTACATGCCAGTATGCCACTTGTCAAGTGACATTGACCTTGTTTGCACGGTTCAGTGACTTGGTAAATATTGCGACATAGTTTTACATTCAAGTCAATTTCTGAGCCATTGTAATGTATTGAGAAACCATATTTGGTGTAATGCTTCATCTTAAAGAGTACATGCCAGTCTGACACCTGTCATGCAACCTTGACCTCAATTTCATGGTTCAGTGACTTTGTAAATTTTTTACGTTCATGTCCTATTCTCAGCAATTAAAGAACTTAGACTCTCCATATCATGTTTATTGTTACATATTAATGGGTTATTGTCAGTCTGACACCTGTCAAGTTACAATGACCTCAATTTCATGGTCCAGTGACTTTGTTAATTTTTTACATGCATGTCCATCTCTCAGCAATGAAAGAACCTAGACTCTCAAGATTAAGTTATTGTTTCTTATTAATGAACCAGTGTATGTCTGACACCTGTCAAGTAACCTTGACCTTAATTTCATGGTCCAGTGACTTTGTTAATTTTTTTCATTTATGTCCATGTCTCATCAATGTTAGAACCTAGACTCTCCATATTAGGTTTATTGTTACATATTAATGGGTAAATACCAGTTTGGCACCTGTCAGGTAACCTTGACCTTAATTTCATGGTCCAGTGACTTTGTCAATTATTTACATTCATGTCTTTGACTTAGCAATAGTAACACCTATACACTGCATATGAAGTTTATTGTTACATCTTAGTAGGTACATGCCAGTCTGTCACCTGTCAAGTTACCTTTACCTTAATTTCATGATACACTGATTGTGTTATTTTTTTTTTTTGCATTCATTTAAATTTCTCAGCAATTGTGACTTCTATGGTCTCCTTTATAGGTTTATTGTTTCATCTTGGTGAATAAATGTTAGTCTGATTCCTATTGAAAAACCTGACCTAAGTTTATGGTCTATTGACTTTGTTTTACATCCATAAGGGTTTATTCTTGCATCTTAGTGGGTACATATCAGTCTGCCATGTGTCGTGTAACCTTGACCTTAATTTTATGTTTCATTACTATTGCAAATTTTTACATTCATGCTCATCTTTGACATTTGTAGCAACAATACTTAAACATATGGTCAGTTGTTAATTTTAAAAGGATGATGTCAGCTTAACATTCACAATGACATTTGGCATTTTACCTTGACTTCAATGATGTGGTTCAATTACTTAGATAATTTTGTTAAATTTGTCAGATATTTAAAGTAGAATTGTGCAATAATTTTCATGACCTTCTGTATAAGGTTCATCATGTGTAGACTACAATGTTTATATTCTGGCGAGAGGTATCAGTGTCTACACTTGTTTTCAAAATTTTATTTTTAAAGCTCTTTAGATAAATAAATTGTTTAATTAATGACATGAAACTAATAACCATGGATAAAATTGTCATTGAATAATAAAGTTCCAACACAAACTTACAAACTTAGGTGTCTTACACACACCTAAAAATGCCAGATCAATTTAATAATTACTTATTCGACCACAGTTTTTGTTGTTGCACTTTTATGTTCCATTGAGAGCACTGACTTAGAGTCTTGGAGCTAAAACTACTTGGGATCAAATAAATAAAGACTAGAGTAACAAATGATATACAAGAAAACATTATTTTTAATTAAATAAATTTATTTTAATACTAGGTCTCTACGAAAAACCAATTCGGCTTTTATCCATGTGAATGTAAAACTGATCTATTTTTAGCGCGAGGTCAATGTGTAAATTTTTGACAACTCTTAGAAATATACATGATCATGTGACCAGCTTTTAACAAATCAAAGCCTTCTAAAAAAATAAGAAAATAATAATATTTTTTAAAGTATTAAAATAAGGTATTTGTGCCTTAATTACTGTACACCTGCACTCTGAAAAAAAGGTACACATCTTATTGATTGATAAAAAATAAATGAATAAATACAGCAGGCAAAAAAAAAAAAAAATAAAAATTAATAACATGAAAACACAAAAAAAAATAATGATAAACATAAAAATTGAAAGCATGAAAAATATTGCTGTATCATTTATTGTTAGAATATTACATGACTTATGATGTTCCTCAACTTTATGCTAATTTATTGTTAAATTTGCCCTCCATATATATCTATTGAGAACTGGTGAGGCCAACCTTAAAATTATGTTTGTTTGCAGTTCCCCGACTTTACTTTAAGAGTGATGGGTCGGTAGGTCGGGAAAACATTTTATTGTGTCGCCTGCGTAGCGGGGTCGACACATAGGGATCACTCTGTCGTCTTGCGTCGTCGTCCGCGTCGGCCGCGTCGTCGTCACACTTTCAACTATTATCCGCGACTCCTCCTAAACCACTTGAAGGAATTTAATGAAACTTGCACAGATTTTACCTTGTAACTTGTAGATGTGCACCATATATTTTGTTTTTCAAAAAAATAATTTTTTAAAAAAAAATGTGTTTTTCAAATATTTACATAGGATACTGTAGGAAGGGGGTGGGTTTCTCTTATCCGCAACTCCTCCTAAACCACTTGAAGGAATTTAATGAAACTTGCACAGATTTTACCTTG
>MJUU01030710.1:34313-48042 GCA_002080025.1 Modiolus philippinarum
TTAGATTTTTGGTAACTTGTTTCCTTACCCAGCTATGAGGGGCCGAAGGGGGCCAAAATCGTAAATTTACAGATAACCAAAAAATTTTATTTTTCATCGGATTTCGATGGGATTTTTTTCTTTGGATTCTACTTGATGTAAGCTTTCAGTAGTATTTCAATGGATTTGACGTAGCTCTTGCCGTTCCCGAGCTATGAGGGGCCGAAAGGGCCAAAATAGTAAATTTACAGTTTACCTTAAATTTTTATTATTCATTGCATTTCGATGGGATTTCTTTCTTTTGATTTCTCTTGATATAAGCTTTCAGCATCATGTCAATGGATTGGGCGTAGCACTTACTGTTTCTGAGCTATAGAGGGTCAAAGAGGAATCATAAGGAGTCATAAGGGCTAATTTTTATTTTTCCTAGTTTGTGTCCAGCTAATTACTTGGTCAATCTCCTTATTGCGTCCATCTAATTATTGTGTCAAGCTCTTTCCTATGTCCATACTCACTTTAAATTACACTTTTTTCAAATTTCAGTGGACGACATGCTGCGGTCGTATCATGCTGCGCTCGGCGTAGCCCTTTATTACAGGAGTAGTTTAAGTCCAGTGTTATACATACTGAAACAGTAATTACAAATTCAATATCAAATGGGGAAGGGACGCCTGGGACAACGATGAAAAGGATAAATAGGTAGGGGCAGGATATTTACATTTGGAAGGATTAAGTTAAGATCTCTGGAGGATTTAATACTCGAAACGTGTATATTGTCTCCATCACTAGCTGGGTTAATCAACGGTACGCGTTCAGTTTTGATGTATGGTACAATATAAACAGTATCTACTAAATAAGAATTAAAGAAATTAATTCTTTTTAAAATATCACCATAGTCAATTTTTATTAGATTGATTGATTGAATATTTTTTAACGTCTACTTAGCAATATTTCAGCTATATCAAGATGAGAACAAGTTTGCTAATAAATAATAACTTTGGGGTATGGAAAGGGCCATGGGACGGAAAATTCTGTCTGCCACTGGAAAAGTAGGGTGAAATCGTCAAGGGTGGGGAATTTAGCCTTGTAGCCGATCACCTACGGACCACCCCAAAAAGAGCTTACTACAAGGATTCTTTAACGTGCAGGAAGCGTGGCATTTCTTCTAACACGTGGACCTGAGTTTACATCCCATCCGAAAGATGGGTTGTGTATTTATTAATTCTGCACAACCATGGAATGGGTCCTATTTCTATATCCCGGGACCCTAGGGGTCAGCCTCCGTTGAGGAGGGGTCACACCCCGCAAGCCGGAGATACTAGATCCTATTTCTATATCCCGGGCTTCCCTCCGGGTCCTCTGTTAGGAAGACTCGTACTCCAAGCTCAGATGATGCTGCGGGCCTATTCATAAGCCGGGACAGTGCGCGGCGGTTTTTTTTATTTGATGATTATTTCTTTATTGTATTATCTACTGTGTTGAAATTGTGCATCTGTTGAATAAGTAAGATGTTTTACTAGGATACACAAATGTCGGTGGAACAAATTGGTTTAGAAGTCATTGTAGTTAAATTGGCCATCAGTGTCCCTGAAATGTACAACCCGTGCCACGAAATCATTGTTCCAAAAATTTTGCTTATGTAAAGGTATTCTGTTGAAAATGAGATATGTCATTTGGATCCAAAGTAAATCTTTGTGGAAATATTGTTTGGAAGTCATTATTGTACAATGCGATCCCGATGTGTTTTAAAACGTGTAACCCAACCACAATCCCCATACCCAAAATCTGATACTATAATGTAATCTTTTCTTGGCACACGCATTCACAAGAATTTTTTTACCATTCAAATCCTGATGTTCATTAGTCTTAATTACCTAATTAATAGCTTCGAAGTTGGGCTTCTCAGTTCATTTAAATTAAATTAAAATAGAAGTAAATTGATTTATTGATAGATTGATTAGAGAGTTGGAGTTAAACGTACACTGAGCAGTATTTCAGCTATATTAAGAAGGGAATAATTTAATATTACAAAATTACCATGAAAAAAATAAAGGTGCAAGGATCATCCAGGGCAATGAATTTTGATTGCCGATTGAAAATGAAAGAAATGGGTAGGGGCAGGAAATTTAGCCTTTTATACGACACCCAGTGCAGATGCTCGCCTTAGAAAAATGTAGAAGGCTTTAAATGCTGCATGGAGTGTGGCTTGTCCTTTCTCCATACAGATTGGCTACAATGGTATGAGGTTACGCTTTCCGTATTATGACATGACTACTCTGCAAAGACAGGTCATTCCTCTCTACCATCTGTGGTGTCGCACCCGGCAGCTCTGTAGCCGGAGCTCCTGAAAACAGGACCTTGTTCCAGGAAAATCAATGAAGTTAAATACAAGCAATTAAATCAATAGTTTTTCATTATATCTAAACTATTGTTTTTCCCCATTTGCTAAAGATTATTCTTATGAGGCCAACCTTAAAAATATGTTTGTTTGCAGTTCCCCGACTGTATTTTGTTTGCGATGTAAAATTATATAAACAATATTTTGTCAGATTTCCTGGTAGCTGTTACATATTTTGGACAAAATTTACGACAAAAGGGGACGATTTAAATTTCCAATTTAAGACAAAAGGGACGATTTTAATTTCAAAATTATCAATTTCCCTAACATGGACAGTAATATGCCAGGTTCCCCTGCTCACGGAGTGTATGTTTCACAGCTGATTCGTAACGCGAGAGCTAGCACAAATTATACAGACTTTCTCATTAGACACAGTTAGCTCCTTGATCTTTTTAATCAAGGCTTCAAAAAAATCTGTCTCAAACTTTCGGTCCGATCTCTGATTCAAGATTATTTTTTTACTTAATACTTGGATGACCATTTCTTTTATCTGTTTACGACCTATCAATGGCAATTGTTGTTGAGTTGCAACCGGACACTACCGCAATGGAAGGGGAGGTTTGGCTAGCCATAAAACCAGTTTAACCCACCATTTCTTTTGAAATGCCTGTACCAAGTCAGGACCATTATGGTGGACAATTTTTCCGGTGGTTTCCACGTGGTTACGCTTTTTGTCTCGTGGACTTCGGCTATTGACCACTCTATTCGGTAATTTTGTTATTACCCCTATCCTATAAGAACTAACCCATGGAGTTTGCGTTGGTAGATCGATTCACCTACCTTATATTTTAATACATTGTCCCGTGTAATTGCTCATTTTAAATCCGACATGTATTGTTCACTATCAAAAGGTATCTTTTGTTTTCAAAGGAGCGTACCGGACTTGAAATGAGTGAAGAACTCGTTCTTGGCTGGAAACATGTCAACTGTTATCGCACGTGGTTTCCATAAATTGGTTTCATGAATGCTTCACACGCAAGTACTGTTACGGCGAATGTCAAGCCTACAGTTGATGTAAATCTTTTTAGGTCAGTACCTTTATGACTCTGGCGTTCTGGACCCGGAACGAAATATTAAAAAAAAAAAATATTAAAATTTTAGAAGCTATAAAATTTTGTCAGTCGGGAGGATTTTTGAGGGTTGGTCGGGGAACAGCAAACAAACAATATTTTAATTTAGGCCTGATGTTAAACACCTTATGTCAAAAACTAGGTCGTTTTGGGAAGTTTCAACTCTGCTTATATACTGGATGCTATCCTGCCATTTTTTGACACGTGTAATTGGCAACATCTAACAAACAATCGGGCTTATCAATATCATACATTTACTGAGCCAACAACAAGTTGAGTTAACACAAGAGTATTTTTATACCCCCCCCCAAACGAAGTTTGGGGGGTATATAGGAATCACCATGTCTGTCTGTCCGTCTGTCTGTCCGTCCGTCCCCTTTTGTGTCCGGAGCATGACTTTTGTACCGTAGCACCTAGGATTATCAAACTTGGTGTGTGGATGCATCATGGGAAGAAGATGTGTTGCGTACCAAATTTAGGTCACTGTGACCTTGACTTTGACCTTTGACCTGTACGATAGTAAAACCATGTGCATTTCGTGTCCGGAGCAGAACTTTTGTACCGTAGCACCTAGGATTATCAAACTTGGTGTGTGGATGCATCATGGAAAGACGATAAGTCGCGTACCAAATTTAGGTCACTGTGACCTTGACTTTGACATTTGACCTTTATGATAGTAAAACCATGTGCATTTCGTGTCCAGAGCAGAACTTTTGTACTGTAGCACCTAGGATTATCAAACTTGATGTGTGGATGCATCATGGGAAGACGATGTGTTGTGTACCAAATTTAGGTCACTTTGACCTTGACTTTGACCTTTGACCTTTATGATAGTAAAACCATGTGCATTTCCTGTCCGGAGCAGAACTTTTGTACTCTAGCACCTAGGATTATCAAACTTGGTGTGTGGATGCATCATGGGAAGACGATGTGTCTTGTACCAAATTTAGGTCACTGTGACCTTGACTTTGATTTGACCTTTATGATAGTAAAACCATGTGCATCTCGTGTCCAGAGCAGAACTTTTGTACTGTAGCACCTAGGATTATCAAACTTGGTGTGTGGATGAATCATGGGAAGACAATGTGTCGCGTACCATATTTAGGCCACTGTGACCTTGACTTTGACCTTTGACCTTTATGATAGTAAAACCATGTCCGTAGCAGAACTTTTGTACCGTAGGACCTAGGATTATCAAACTTGCTGTGTGGATGCATCATTGGAAGATGATGTGTCTCGTACCAAATTTAGGTCACTGTGACCTTGACTTTGACCTTTGACCTATATGACAGTAAAACAGTGTCCGGAGCAGAATTTTTGCACTGTAGCACCTAGGATTATCAAACTTGGTGTGTGGATGCATCATGGGAAGGTGATGTGTCACGTACCAAATTTAGGTCACTGTGACCTTGACTTTGACTTTTGACCTTTATGATAGTAAAACTGTGTCTGCAGCAGAACTTTTGTACCGTAGCACCTAGGATTATCAAACTTGGTGTGTGGATGCATCATAGGAAGACAATTTGTCGCATACCAAATTTAGGTCACTGTGACCTTGACTTTGACATTTGACCTTTATTATAGTAAAACCATGTGCATTCCGTGTCCGGAGCAGAACTTTTGTACTGTAGCACCTAGGATTATCAAACTTGGTGTGGATGCATCATGGGAAGACGATGTGTCGTGTACCAAAGTTAGGTCACTGTGACCTTGACTTTGACCTTTGACCTTTATGATAGTAAAACCATGTGCATTTCGTGTCCGGAGCAGAACTTTTGTACTGTAGCACCTAGGATTATCAAACTTGGTATGTGGATGCATCATGGGAAGACGATGTGTCGTGTACCAAATTTAGGTCACTGTGACCTTGACTTTGATTTGACCTTTATGATAGTAAAACCGTGTGCATCTCGTGTCCAGAGCAGAACTTTTGTACTGTAGCACCTAGGATTATCAAACTTGGTGTGTGGATGAATCATGGGAAGACAATGTGTCACGTACCATATTTAGGCCACTGTGACCTTGACTTTGACCTTTGACCTTTATGATAGTAAAACCATGTCCGTAGCAGAACTTTTGTACCGTAGCACCTAGGATTATCAAACTTGCTGTGTGGATGCATCATTGGAAGATGATGTGTGACGTACCAAATTTAGGTCACTGTGACCTTGACTTTGACCTTTGACCTATATGACAGTAAAACAGTGTCCAGAGCAGAATTTTTGCACCGTAGCACCTAGGATTATCAAACTTGGTGTGTGGATGCATCATGGGAAGGTGATGTGTCGCGTACCAAATTTAGGTCACTGTAACCTTGACTTTGACTTTTGACCTTTATGATAATAAAAACCATGTCCGGAGCAGAACTTTTGTACCGTAGCACCTAGGATTATCAAACTTGGTGTGTGGATGCATCATGGGAAGACGATGTGTTGCGTACCAAATTTAGGTCACTGTGACCTTGACTTTGACCTTAAACCTTTATGATAGTAAAACAGTGTCCGGAGAAGAATTTTTGTACTGTTGCACCTAGGATTATCAAACTTGGTTTATGGATGCGTCATGGGAAGGCGATGAGTCGCATACCAAATTTAGGTCACTGTGACCTTGACTTTGACTTTTGACCTTTATGATAGTAAAACCGTGTCTGGAGCAGAACTTTTGTACCATAGCACCTAAGATTGTCAAACTTGATGTGTGGATGCATCATGGGAAGATGATTTGTTGCGTACCAAGTTTAGGTCTCTGTGACCTTGACTTTGACCTTTGACCTTTATGATAGTAAAACTGTGTCCGGAGCAGAACTTTTGTACTGTAGCACCTAGGATTATCAAACTTGGTGTGTGGATGCATCATGGGAAGACGATGTGTCGCGTACCAAATTTAGGTCACTGTGACCTTGACATTGACCTTTGACCTTTGTGATAGTAAAACCATGTGCATTTTGTGTCCGGAGCAGAACTTTTGTACTGTAGTACCTAGGATTATCAAACTTGGTGTGTGGATGCATCATTCGAAGATGATGTGTCACAAACCAAATTTAGGTCACTGTGACCTTGACTTTGACTTTTGACCTTTAGGATAGTAAAACCTTGTCTGGAGCAGAACCATTGTACTGTAGCACCTAGGATTATCAAACTTGGTGTGTGGATGCATCATGGGCAGGTGATGTGTTGTGTTCCAAATTTAGGTCACTGTGACCTTGACTTTGACTTTTGCCCTTTATGATGGTAAAACAGTGTCCGGAGCAGAACTCTTGTACTGTATCACCTAGTAGTATCAAACTTGGTGTGTGGATGCATCATGTGAAGACGATGTGTTGCGTACCAAATTTTGGTCACTGTGACCATATGACTTTGACTTTTGACCTTTATGATTGTAAATCCTTGCACATTTTGTGCTGAAAGCTAGGTTAAATCAGCTTTGTATCCACCGAATTATATATTATTTAATGTATTACCTTTTAAATGAAGTACCAGATATGAACTGATTGGAATAAAACCTGTAATTTCAGTCCTGACAGGCTTTATTTCTGTTAGATTTACTTTCCAATTACCATGTGGCTGAAGGTCAAATTTCAAAATGATATGCCTTGGTACTCAAATGCAGTAGCGGGGGGTATTAGTCTGGCTTTGCCGACAGCTCTAGTTAAATTTGGAATTTCCCTAACTGAAAATAATCTGTGAGGACGCGGATTGAACTTTGCTCTTTCTAGACAATACATGTAATGTTTGATACACTTTCCTATATATTTCATTCCATCACATGCGTTTTCACAACCTAGAACTGTAAGGTCATTCGAGGACCACGACAGGAAAACAAAAATAGGGGAATAATCACAACCGGAACGCACAAATTAATGACTTTGTGATGTACTTGTCCATGTCCGGAAGGTCTTCAAAGGCACATATTTGTTATATTTTAACTACCTCCGCATGCATCGCCCAAAAAGATATTTAAACTTTAGGATGCCCGGTTGCAATTGAATATTTTTACAAAGTTTCGTCTTGGGAGATACATGCAGACAATATGAAAAATGCTGCTATTGATATGTAAAAATGCAATTTTTCTGCATTTTCGTCCATGCACACATGGAAACTGTTGCTATGACGACTGAAACAAGGAACCAGAACAAAGAAGCATGCCAGTTATTTTCGGAATATGTCTTAAGGAATACATGTATGCACTCTGTGAATGAACATGTATTCCAGTTGTTTTATTTTTTTTCAATTTTCAGGGCGGATTTTGACCCAAAACGTACCTTGTCCTTTACATACATATGTTGCAGTAGGTGGTATCTGAGACCTCTCTCAGTATGGGGACATTTTGACTTCTTTTATTTGTTCTAAAAAAAAAGCACTTTTTAGTAGCCCATTTTCCAAAAAAAAAATAGAAAAAAAAAGAATAAAAAATGCAAAATAAAAAAATAAAATAATTAAAAAAATTACAGGGTTTGTCACACAGCCTTTCAAACCAACTTCCTTGATTTTTAGTTCCTTCTCAACGAAGTTGAGGAGGACTATTGGAGTACCCCCGGCGTCCAGGTCCTCGTCCGCATCCACATCTGCGTCCACGTTCACATTTAGGTATATATCTTGGTAACTATAAAGGGTAGGGTCATCAAAATTTGTGTACAAGTGCATCTTGAGGTATCTCACAGCCTCCAAGATAATTAAGTCTCTTTGACCTATATTTTCCGCTTGACTGGCTTTCATTTAATTTTAGGTCCGAGTTGATATCTCAGTAACTGTACATGGTAGGATCATCTAACCTTGCATGTGCATGCATCTTTGGCGGTAAGTCTGCATCCAGGCAAAATTAGGTCACATTGACCTATATTTTTTGCATGATTGACTTACATTCAAGTTGACGTCCAAGTTCAGATCTAAGTAACTGTACATGGTAGGATCATCTAACCATGCATGTGCATGCTTCTTTAGCGGTAGGTCAGCATCCAGGCAAAATTAGGTCACTTTGACCTATATTTTCCGCATGATCGACCTACATTCAAGTTGATGTCAGAATTCAGATCTTGGTTACTGTACTTTGTGTGATCATCTAGCCTTTTTATACATGCATAAGGGATGGTAAATCAGCACCCTGGCCAAATTGGGTTTCTGTGTCCATGTGCCATAATGAGGGGAACTTTGTAATCATTGATTACCTATGTTTGTAATTTGTTGTAAATTGAATTAATGAGCTTATATAAATTTGAAGAGAATCAATAAGTAGCCATAGGTCGAATTTGTCTTTATTATCTTTTTTTTTTCATTTCTCGGTTTTAAAGCATTGTTTTTTTTTTTTGAAGAAATTGTACATGTTAATATATTGAAACATGTTATAATTTCATACATAGGGTTTGGTTTTAGGAGCGAGGAGTCAATACTAACATTCCTACATAGTTTTTCTCAGCTTCAGTTAGCACTCCACTTTTAAATCAGAAAATGCATATCGATTACGATTTCGGAATCATCATGCATTTTAAGAAGGGGATCATCATCTGATAATAAAAAGCGTTAAATGACAATGATTTTATGTTTACATTTTTTATTGACTATATTTAATAAAACAAACGAAAACTTCTGCTACAGTACTGATTGTTTTATGCCCTGCGTACGATGTAGGAGGGGTATATAGTTTTTCGGGTACTTTGTCTATTCATACATCCTTCTGTAATGCTCAGGTTAAGGTTTAAGTTGAAGGTAGTTTACCTTGAAGGAGGTTTGATATCTTGATGAAACTTTGTATGCAGATAGACCATGACATGAACTGCAACATTTTGGAATGAAATGGATGCTGTGACCTCAGGGTCATTGGTCATTGACTTTGAATATCAGGAGTGAATATTTGATATACTACAGGTTAAGGTTAAAGTTAAAGGTAGATTACCTTGAAGGAGGTATGATATCTTGATGAAACTTTGTATGCAGATAGACTATACATGAACTGCAACATTTTTGAATGAATCAGATGCTGTGACCTCAGGGTCATGGGTCATTGACTCTGAATACCAGGAGTGAATATTTGATATGCTACAGGTTAAGGTTTAGGTTGAAGGTAGTTTACCTTGAAGGAGGTATGATATCTTGATGAAACTTCATATACAGATAGACCATGACATAAACTGCAACATTTTGGAATGAAACAGATGCTGTGACCTCAGGGTCATGGGTCATTGACTTTGAATATCAGGAGTGAATATTTGATATACTACAGGTTGTGGTTTAGGTTGAAGGTAGTTTACCTTTTATGAAGGAAGTATGATATCTTGATGAAAATTTGTATGCAGATGGACCATGACATGAACTGCAACATTTTGGAAGGAAATAGGTGCTATGATCCAAGGTCATTGTTCAGTGACTGAAAGTATTAGGAGTGACTGTTTGATATACTACAGGTTAAGGTTTGGGTTGAAAGCAGTTTATCTTAAAGGAGGTTTGATATCTTGCTGCATCTTTGAATAATTATACATCATAACACGAACAGCAATTTTTAGTGCCAAACAGATGCTGTGACTTCAAGGTCATGGTTCATTGGCTTTGAAGTTTATGATTGAATTTTTGATAACGCTCTTTGATTGAATTTTTGAATTCTTCCTAGCATCTTTTTTGTCCTTTATGTTTAAACAGCCATTTTTGTAAATGGAATCTTTGATTCCAATTTTGGTAAATGTCTTGAAAGAAAATCTAAGACCTTTAATTTTGGAAATTTTACCTAGCAACCATATATTTTTTAATTTCTTTTTGTCAAAGCACAAATTTTCAAATACTGAATTGCGATAATCTTTGATTCCAATTTTGGTAAAATTCCTGAAACTCTCCAAGACCATTTAATTTTGAGAATTTTACTTGGCAACCATACATTTTGAATTTCTTTTTGTCAAAACACCCATTTTTTGCGGTCGTATATTGGTATGGTGCTGTCGTCGTCTTCGTCGTCGTTGTTGTTGTTGTCGTCTGTAGACACTTTTGTTTTTGGTCAATAACTTTTGTTCAAGTGAATCAATCCTTATGAAATTTCAACATAATGTTCTTTGGTACAAAAGGAAGGCTTGCAGTAGTTTTGGTCATTGTGACCCCACCCGTTTTTAAAAAAAGGGTTGAATTGAGTGTTTTCACATATTTGCCTGTAGAATCTTAATTATTTATCGGATTTTGATGGGGTTTATTTCAGTGTGCTTCTGAGAAAATTTCCAATCTGTTGAATGCCAATGGATTTCACGTAGCATGTACCGTTCCCGAGATAAATGGGGCCCAAAAGGGGCAAATCAAAAAAAAAAAAATATTTTAAAATTTTTTCTCCGATATTGATGCAGTTTTTTTCAATGGATTGCTTATGAAAAACTAACACAGCACTCTTATATAAGTTTTTTGGTAACTTGTTTGCTTACCTAGCTATGAGGGGCCAAACGGGGCCGAATTGCTAATTTGCAGATTACCTAAAATTTTTATTTTTCATCAGATTTTGATGGGATTTATTTCTTTAGATTCCTCTTGAAAAAGGCTTTCAATGGAATGTCAATGGATTTGTCGTAGCTCTTACCGTTTTTGAGCTATAAGGGGTCGAAGGGGCCAAAACTGGAAACTTGCAGATAACATGAAATTTTTATTTTTAGTTGGATTTTGATGGGATTTTATTCTTAGGAATCCACTTGATATAAGCTTTCAGTAGTTTGTCAATGGATTTTGTGTAGCTCTTATGGTTTTCCAGCTATAAGGGGTTAAAGAGGAACCATAAGGAGTCATAAGGGCTAATTTTCATTTTCCCTAGTTTGTGTTCAGCTAATTACTGGGTCAATCCCCTTTTTATACGACCGCAAAATTTTTTTGCGGTCGTATAATGGTATGGTGCTGTTGTCGTCGTTGTCGTTGTCGTCGTCGTCGTCTGTAGACACTTTTGTTTTTGGTCAATAACTTATGTTTCAGTTGACCAATCCTTATGAAATTTTAACACAATGTTCCTTGGCACAAAAGGAAGGCTTGGCTTAGTTTTGGTCTTTGTGGCCCCACCTGTTTTGAAAAAAAGGGGCCAAAAAGGGTTAAATTTGATGTTTTTACATATTTGACTGTAGAATCTTTATTATATATCGGATTTTGATGGGGTTTCTTTCAGTGTCCTCCTGAGGAAATTTCCAATCTGGAGTATGTCAACGAAATTCATGTGGCATTTACCGTTCACGAGATAAATGGGGCCCAAAAGGGGCGAATTTCAAAAATTTTATTTTTTTTATTTTTAGTCCGATTTTGATGCAGTTTTTTGCAGTGGATTCCTTAGTAAAAATAAACACAGCGCTGCACCATTTGATTTTTGATATCTTGTTTCTTTTCCAAGCTATGAGGGGCCCAACAGGGCAAAAATTGCAAACATACTGATTACCTAAGATTTTAATTTTTCATCCGATTTCAATGGGATTTTTTTCTTTAGATTCCTCTCATTGTAGGCTTTCAGTTGTATATCAACAGATTTGGCGTAACTCTTACCGTTTCTGAGCTATTAGGGGTCAAAAGGGCCAAAATTGCAATTTTTAGATATATGTAAAATCCTTATTTTACATCAGATTTTGATGGGATTTTTTTCTTTGGATTCCTCTCAATGTAAGCTTTCAGTAGCATGTCAACGGATTTGATGTAGCTCTTACTGTTTCTGAGTTATAAGGGGTCAAAATTGCAATTATAAGAAATGTGTGAAATCTTTATTTTTCATTAGCTTTTGATGGAATTTTTATCTTTGGATTATTCTCATTGTAAGCTTTCAGTAATATGGCAGTATATTTTGTGTTGCTCTTCGGTTTCAAAACTATAATGGTTAAAAGGGGCCAATTGCAATATTTCAAAATATGTGAAATCTTTATTTCAATGTATTTCAACCTGAGTTTTTTCTTTGGATTTCTCTTGATGGTAGTCAACAGAATTTCTAAGCTCTTACAATATCCTAGTAGTAAGGGATTTAAAGGGCTAATTTTTTTTATTTTCACTAGTTTGTATCCAGTTAATTTATGTGTCAATGTCCTTATTGTGTCCAGCAAATTACTGTGTCCACATTCATTTTAGTTCACACTTGTTCAAATTTCAGTGGTCGACATGCTGCGGTCGTATCCTGCTGCGCTCGGCGTAGCCCTTTATTGTGACCATGCAATTATTGTGTCAAGCTCTTTATGTATGTCCACACTCACTTTTAATTACACTTGTTCAAATTTCAGTGGCTGACATGCTGCGGTCGTATCATGCTGCGCTCGGCGTAGCCCTTTATTAATAACTGAATTGCAAAAATTTTTTATTCCAATTTTGGTAAATTTCCTGAAACTTTCTAGTAAGACCTTTAATTTTGGAAATTTTACATAGCAAACATACATTTTTTTATTATACGACCGCAAAAATTTTGTGGTCGTATAATGGTATGGTGCTGTCGTCGTCGTCGTCGTTCTCGTCATAGTCGTCGTTGTCGTCGTTGGCGTCGTTGTCTGTAGACACTTTTAGATTTGGCCAATAACTCAAGTTCAAGTTGATCAATCGTTATGAAATTTTAACACAATGTTCCTTGGCACAAAAGGAAGGTGTGGATAAGTTTTGGTCATTATGGCCCTTCCCGTTTTTAAAATAGGGGCCAAAAAGGGCAAAATTGGGTGTTTTCACCTATTTAGCTGTAGAATTTTTATTAATTATCAGATTTTGATGGGGTGTCTTTCAGTGTGCTCCAGAGGTAATTTCCAATCAGTAGTATGTCAACAGATTTATGTCACATGTTCCATTCATGAGATAAATGGGGTCCAAAAGGGGCGAATTTAAAAAATTTTATTTTTTTATTTTTGGTCCGAATTTGATGCCGTTTTTATACGACCGCAAAAATTTTTGCGGTCGTATATTGGTATGGTGCTGTCGTCGTCGGCGTCGTCGTTGTCGTTGTCGTCGTCGTCTGTAGACACTTTAGTTTTTGGTCAATAACTTTAGTTCCAGATGATCAATCCTTATGAAATTTTAAAATAATGTTCTTTGGTACAAAAGGAAGGCTTGGCTTAGTTTTGGTCATTGTGGCCCCACCCGTTTTTAAAAAAGGGGCCAAAAAGGGTTAAATTGGGTGTTTTCACATGTTTGTCTGTAGAATCTTTATTATTAATCGGATTTTGATGGGGTTTCTTTCAGTGTGCTCCTGAGGTAATTTCCAATCTGGAGTATGCCAACGTATTTCACGTAGCATGTACCGCTCACGAGATAAATGGGGCCCAACAGGGGCAAATCTCCAAAAAAATAATTTTTTTATTTTAAGTCCGATTTTGATGCAGTTT
>MJUU01030710.1:54137-69332 GCA_002080025.1 Modiolus philippinarum
CGGGAAAATTCAACATTTTCCGATTTCAATGAAATTTGGTTTCCAAATACATATTGATGTTCACAATAGTCCTAAGTTGGTCCCCTTTCAAAAAAGTGTCTGTCAAGTCCGCATCATATCCAAGATGGCCACCAGCGCGTGAAGCCTGGTTTTATCATTGGACCCTATGGGAAGGTATTCAAAGATATTCTTCTCTGAAGCCGCAGAGCCAATCGGAACCGAATTTGGCCAGAATAGTCGTTAGGTGGTTCCCTTTCAAAAATGAGTCCCGCAAGTCTGCACATCATCTAAGATGGCCACCAGCGGGGAACTTAGTTTAACATTGGACCCTATGGGGAAACATATTCCAAGATCTTCTCTTCTGAAAGTACTTGGCCAATTGGAATCACACTTGGTCACAATGGACCTTAGTTTGTCCCCTTCTTAAAATGTGTCTGGCTTGTCTGAACAGATTCAAGATTGGCATTCAACATTGGTATTATTATTTTTGACTGTATTTGTCAGCAATGGCCCAGGTGAGCGATACAGGCTCTTGAGAGCCTCTTGTTTATGATCAGTAGCGGGGCATAGTGTCCATTGATACAGATTCTCTTGTTTAACATGATCATAGTAATTTTTGAAGTAAAGTAACCGGCTCCATTGTGCAAGTAGACGGCAAAATCGCTGGTCACCGGCAGTTAATGAGAACCCTGAACTCAAATGTATTATTGTGTCAATACATTTAATACTTTGTCAAATGAATTATTGTGTCAAAAATATTAATGTGTCAAACACATTATTGTGTCAAGCAAGAAGAATATGCATATTTATTTGCAGTCTTCAGCTGTCAACATGCTGCGGTAGTACCATGCTGCGCTTGTGTAGCTCCTCAGTTAAGGTGTGTATAAGTATGCAGCACAACTTTATTTGCAAGAAATATATATGTAAAATAATTGGTGCTATCTTTGACAATGTACGACCATAGTAATGCAGTCTTATTACCTAGAATGGTTTTTATCATTACAGTAAAGACGATTCTATACTGGCAACATTTAAAGTGAAGTCACAGTACTACAGTGATGAAAAATCATTAAAAGGAGCTCTTGAGACAGCTGCTGGTTCTGGAAAGATAGATCTAACACTTAAAACAACCCATGAAAAATTTTCTTTCAAGCAACATAAAGGTAATTACATTACGATTAATCTAATATCCTTGATTGTACAAAATATATAACTATTCAATGGGGTAAAGCTGATGACTGTAATTTAAATTTTGAATTGTGCCAAATCTTTACTGTCTATTAATTTGTTTCTGCCATGTACTTGAAATAGTAAATTTGTTATAATAAAACTAATTGATGATCACTCCAATAAAAACTAACTGATGATCACTCCAACAGGAGATTATAAATATCAAGCGAAAAACTGACATGAGAAAGAAAATCTGACTTTAAAAAATTGCCAAGATGACCTTAATTCAAAAATGTGATGACCGTTATTCCATCACCTCCTTAGAATTAGGTCGAAAGTAATCAATTTCTTGCCTGGGTTAAGATAGGATATATGGTTATTTACATGTACATGTAGCAGGAGTTTGAGAAATTAAAGTCTGCTTGAGATTGGATCGTGTAAAAACATGTGCAAATGCCCAATATTTCTCACATGAGTGAAATATGCCCATATCTAACATCTTTTTATGCCCCCGATTCTTTAGATCGGGGGCATATTGTTTTTGTCCTGTCTGTCTGTATGTCTGTCTGTCCGCAACTTTAACCTGGCTCATAACTTTTAATCCAGATGTGATAGGACCTTCATAATTGGTATGTGTATTGATCATGTAAAGCTGAACATCAATATGCAAATTTCACTAAGGTCAGGTGAAAGGTCAAGGTCACAGAGGTCAAAAGGTCAAAATCTAGATTTTGCTATAGCTCGTTAACTACAATTGCTAAATGCTTGATATTCTGTATGTGAATAGATCTAATGAAGTTTAATACAAATCCACCAAAAAAATTTGGGTCAGGTCAAAGGTCAAGGTCACGGAGTGCAAAATTGAAAACTTTAACAAAAACTTTAACATTGCCTATATCTTTTCAACCAGATGTGATAGGACCTTCATATTTGGCCTGTATATTGGTCTTATGAAACTGCACAGTATTATGCTAATTTAACTAAGGTCAAGGTCACAGAGGTCAAAAGGTCAAAATCTAGATTTTGATATAGCTTGTTAATTACAATTGCTAGAGGCTAAGTGCAAAATTGAAAACTTTAACAAAAACTTTAACATTGCCTATATCTTTTCAACCAGATGTGATAGGACCTTTATATTTGGCCTGTATATTGGTCATATGAAACTCAACAGCATTATGCAAGGTCCTTAAGGTCAGGGCAAAGGTCAAGGTCACAGAGGTCAAAAGGTCAAAATCTAGATTTTGATATAGCTGGTTAATTACAATTGCTAGAGGCTTGATATTCTATATGTGAGTAGAAATTATATAGCTTAATACAAATCCACCAGCTATTTAAAATTTTTTTTGCCTTTGATTTTTTTTGGGGGGAGGGGTTACATCTGGAATCAAATGGGGGAGCGGGGGGTATGTTTTTGTGAGCTTTGCTCACAGTTATTCTAATTTTGTATGGTAGACATGATTGCTGTCTGGGGCATAGTGTTTCTCAAACACTTACATCAATAAATAATCACAATATTTAAAAAAAAAATAAATAAATAAACAGAATCAAAGACATAAAAACTAGAGATTTTTTTAAATGAAAATTAATAGCATATGATGAAATAATGAAATAAACCAATTCCAAATGAATAAATAATTGGAGTAGTATAGTGGATTTATACCGAAAAAAATAAAATTAATTCTGTATTCAAAATGATATAATACAATAACATACATTATTGAATACATTTTACATTTTTTCTGCACCAGTAATAAGCTTAAGCCCGAGATGTTATCTGAGAAAATTAACCCGATAACGGATGCAGAAAACGTGTACGACTCCTTTTGTTTCCGATCTGTTATTTTGCTACTTTTGTTCTCTATCTGACTTGTGCTACAGAAAATTTGTATGATAAACCCCATTGCAGTAGATCATTGAACCTTTGAATATATGATTCATGCTGAATTTTCCTTACAAATGGTATAAAGGAATTAATACAAAAGGCATCTAACTATTCTTGTTTTTTTAAGGCTCCCTCAAAAAACATCTCCCTTCTAATTCAGAAAACATTGTTTATTTTGCCCGAAAATAGCTTGTTATGTTCTTGATAATGAGGAACAATTTTTCTTTGAACAAAAAATGGACAAAAAAACATAAACAACTATGTTTATCACAGAAAATCAAATCATCCATACCTAAACAAGATAAATTATAAATTTTACGACTGATTGCCTAACATGAGGAAGCCATGATTTCTACTGAAAAAGCTGACTTTGATTTTTCGGTAGGATGTCCTAAGGGATAATTCAAATCTTATTGTAGGTTATGGTTTTTCCTTGGCGAGAATTTTTTCCTGTGTGTAACGCGAATTTTTCTCTCCTTTTAGCTCACCTGGCCAAAGGCCATGTGAGCTTTTGCTATCACTTGGCGTCCGTCGTCTGTCGTCCGTCTGTCCATTAACTTTTGTTCAAAAATCTTCTCCTCTGAAACTACTGGGCCAATGCTAACCAAACTTGAAACGAATCATCACCAGGTATATGCACTTTCAAATTTGTGATTTTTATCTCCATAGAACAAACAACACGGCCACTGTTACTAAAAATAGAACATAGGGGTAAATTGCTGTTTTTTGCAAATAACTCAAAATCAAAATTCTGACGGGGTAAAAATGATCAGCATGATGAGATAGGGGGGGGGGGCCCTTTTTCGGGATGCTGGGATTGGATGTTTTTAAGCTCAGGATTCCGGGATTTCTTTAATTTAAGCCTGGGATTTTGGGAAATTAATGCATCGAGAATCAGGATTTTATCAATTTAACCTCGGGATTGCGGGAATAATCTACATGGAGATTCGGGAAATCAATGATTTATCCCAGGAATTCGGGATTTTTTTCCATATCTCTCAAATGCATAACCAGGTGCGTAAATTTTCCGATATTTTAAAAATAATATATTTCATTTATGGTCCATGTTCATTTTTGTATGTGTGTGTGTGTGCCCCCAATTTTCTTGTCTTTGTTGTACTCATGTTATGTTTCTTTTTTTTCCAATAATGTCATTGTCCTTGAATTATTCGTATGGAAAGCCGTTGTGGAATTTATTCCCTATTTATTGATATCTATAAATGAATTATAGATATTAATAAATAATTATAGATATCAATAAATCATTTATAGATATTAATAAATATTTATAGATATCTATAAATCAGTATTTATTGATATCAATAAATACAGCTTTATTTATGGATATTAAAAATTGATTTATTGATATTAAGAAATGATTTATTGATATTTACAAATGATTTATAGATATTTAAAATAGTGTACGAATTATAGATATTAATAAATCATTTATTAATATCTATAAATCATTTTTAAATATCAATAAATGGTGCTATATATTAATATCTATAAATGATTTATTGATATCTATAATTCAGTTCAAATCTCCATAATTCGATTTATTGATATCTATAATTCAAATCTCCATAAATCGCCTTTGTGACCCAGATCATTTTAGTATTGGTAAAGTATAGTATATAAAGAGTTCAGTTGACCAAGATTATTTTTTAATATCTATAATTCAATTCTTATATCCATAAATCGCCTCGGAGACATTGATCAGTACCTAATATGTAAAACGTATACTATATAAAGAGTTCAGTTGACCATGACTTTTTAGATATCCATAAATCGCCTCAGTGACACTGATCATTCCATTGTATTTCTTTAAACGCGGCGCGGACAATGATTTTGATTCATTACATTTAATTTTCTTATTTTATTTATTTATTTATTTTTCCTTTTACGGCTGAAAGAATGTTCAACTTAATAGTTTGAGATGCATACTCAAGTGAAATGAATGAAAACTACGACTTGAAGAGTTCATCCACACCTGGGACTAATCCCAGTGCACAGGAAAGGAGCGCACTGCTGAACTCATTTATTCACTCCAATCGTGTGCGGCGATATGATAATATAAAGATTTTATTGATTATTATCCAAAATTTGTAAACAAATAAGTAATCATTATTTTATTTGCATAAATAAATAGTTACGGGTAATTTGCAATAAACCAGTTGCTTCAAAAATAAAAAAGTTTTAATGCCCTGTAATTGCAGTCATATTTATGCTTAAAGTAATCACATTTCCATTTTGCAACATATAAACTCCTTCTAATGGTTATAATGAATTAAAATTTTCAAAAAATTAAATTTCTTTGTCATTTTTAATAATTAAGTTTAAACCAAAGACTTAAAATCTACTTTTCCTATCATATTCATTCTAAAAAGACATTAAAATTTAACTTCGCAACATATAAACTCCTTCGAAATGTTATTATAAAGTATAATTTTCAAAAAAAATATACTTCTCCAATCATGTTCATTCTAAAAAGACATTAAAATTTAACTTCGCAACATATAAACTCCTTCGAATGGTTATAAAAAATTAAAATTTTCAAAAAAATTGGATTGTTTTGGTCATTTTTAATAATAAAGTTTAAACCGAAGACTTAAAATCTACTTTTTCAACCATATTCATGCTAAAAAGACATTAAAATTTAACTTCGAAACATATAAACTCCTTCAAAATGTTATTATAAAGTATAATTATCAAAAAATTTGAATTTTTTTGGTCATTTTTAAAAGTTTTAACCGAAGACTTAAAATCTACTTTTCCAATCATATTCATTCTAAAAAGACATTAAAATTTAACTTTTCAACATATAAACTCCTTCGAATGGTTATAAAAATTAAAATTTTCAAAAACATTGGATTGTTTTGGTCATTTTCAATAATAAAGTTTAAACCAAAGACTTAAAATCTACTTTTTCAACCATGTTCATTCTAAAAAGACATTAAAATTTAACTTCGCAACATATAAACTCCTTCGAATGGTTATAAAAAATTAAAATTTTCAAAAAAATTGGATTGTTTTGGTCATTTTTAATAATAAAGTTTAAACCGAAGACTTAAAATCTACTTTACCAACCATATTCATGCTAAAAAGACATTAAAATTTAACTTCGCAACATATAAACTCCTTGGAATGGTTATAAAAATTAAAATTTTCAAAAAAAATGGGTTGTTTTGGTCATTTTCAATAATAAAGTTTAAACCGAAGACTTAAAATCTACTTTTCCAACCATATTCATGGTAAAAAGACATTTAATTTTAACTTCAAAACATATAAACTTCTTCAAAATGTTATTATCAAGTATAATTTTCAAAAAACTTGAATTGTTTTGGTCATTTGTTATTATTAAGTTTAAACTGAAGACTTAAAATCTATTTTACCAATCATATTAATGCTAAAAAGAATTAAATTTTGGACTACGCAATATATAAATGTTTCATAAAGCAATGTACGTTTTTATACAATCTATAAGGCAGAGATAAAGGGAATAAAACAAGAATTATTGTCACCTTTCAGAATGCAAGAATAAGGTCAATATATTAAGTTCAATTCGCTAAAATTTATTTAAGTCAATTATTAAAGTTTTTTCTTGCAACTACTATTGGTTTTTTTTGTTTTTTTTTTGTATTTCTTTAGACAAGCATTCACAATATATGCTCAGTTACATATTTAAATAGTTTCTTAAATTATTCAAAGCACTATTTAATAGTTCGCTAGATATATATCATATGTTAAATTCTTTGTCTTTTATGCGTTTAAAGTAATACAGGTAATGATCAGTGTCGTGGAGGCGATTTATGGATATTTAAAAAGTCGAGGTCGTTTGAACTCTTTTTGTAATATACATTTTTACTTTGTGAGAACTGATCAGTGTCACAGAGGCGATTTATGGATATTAGAATTGAATTATAGATATTAAAAAATAATCAGAATCAGCTGAACTCTTCATTTCATATACAATAATTAATACGATTATTGATCAGTGTCACAGGGGCGATTTATGGAGATTTGAATTATAGATATCAATAAATCGAATTATGGAGATTTGAATTATAGATATCAATAAATCGAATAATGGAAATTTGAATTATAGATATCAATAAATCGAATTATGGATATTTGAATTATAGATATTTTAAAAATGAATTATAGATATCTATAATTAGTGTTGAATTATAGATATCAATAATTGAATTTTAGATATTAAAAAATCAATTATAGATATTAACATAGATGCCAACCCTTACGGATTCTCCGTAATTTTCACGGATTTGGGGTAAAAAATACGGCATTACGCTCATTAGTCCAATTGTTACGGATTTTCGATCGCCGCTGTTCAAGTTTACAAAACGCGAATATCTTTCGTTGCCGTTCCGAACCGGTTTTCTAAATTACAAAACGGATGTTGCTTTCGGGTTTCTCGGACCTTTTCCGTATAGTTTAAGTAGACTTATGTATATCCGAGAAGTTGAAAGTTGCCAGCCTTTTCACAACGCAGTCTGATAGACCGACTTGCTGGCCGCCTGCGGCAAAAAAGTAAATGAAAGGATGTCGTTTCCGCGCAGAATATTCCAAAGAATGGCACCGAATATTTAAATCGTCCCGATCGCGCGAGTGTAAAGATGAGCCGACGGTATGAATATTTAGACAAATGTTTGAACGCCGAAGGGTGTAGTTTTCACTCTACCAGTCTGTCCTGTCTTTAACTTATTAGGGCTGCACACCACAAACGTATTGACCACAACAGACCAACAATGCATGATTTTTGAAAACATTACATCGTGTGCAAGATTTAGATATTCTCATTCTGTAATTTGCACATTATTTTGCAACCACTCATTTATATAGATTTTATAAATAGAAATATTTTTGATGATTACTGAAAGAAAGCCAAAATTACTGAAACTTCAGTTGATGGTTACTGATTGAGGCCAAAAGCGGTTGGCATCTATGTATTAATAATTCACACTATTTATTAATATCTATAAATGATTTATTGATATTTAAAAGTGATTTATAGATATCTATAAATCATTTATTAATATCTATAATTCATTTATAGATATCAATAAATAGGGAATAAATTCCACAACGGCTTTCCATATATTCGTTTTAGACTGGCAGTTCGTCCTCACTTACTTTATGATATCAACATAAGAATCACATGCATATAACTTATTGTATGGATTTTTATACGACCGCAAAAAGTTTTGCGTTCGTATAATGGTATGGTGCTGTCGTCGGCGTTGTCGTTGGCGTTGTCGGCGTTGTCTGTAGACACTTTTGTTTTTGGTCAATAACTTTAGTTTAAGTTGACCAATCCTTATGAAATTTGAAGGCAATGTTCTTTGGCACAAAAGGAAGGCTTGGCTTAGTTTTGGTCATTGTGGCCCCACCCGTTTTTAAAAAAGGGGCCAAATAGTGTTAAATTTGATGTTTTAACATATTTGACTGTAGAATCTTTATTATTTATCGGATTTTGATGGGGTTTCTTTCAGTGTCTTCCTGGGGAAATTTCAAATCAGTGGTATGCCAACGGATTTCGTGTGGCATGTACCGTTCACGAGATAAATGGGGCCCAAAGGGGGCCAATTTCAAAAATTTAATTTTTTTATTTTTAGTCTGATTTTGATGCAGTTTTTTGCAGTGGATTCCTTATAAAAAATTAATATAGCACTGCACCATTAGATTTTTGATAACTTGTTCCTTTTCCAATCTATGAGGGGCCAAACAGGGCAAAAATTGAAAACATGCGGATTACCTAAAATTTTTATTTTTCATCCAATTTCAATGGGATTTTTTTCTTTTGATTCCTATCATTGTAGGCTTTAAGTAGTATGTCAACAGATTTGGCATAGCTCTTACTGTTTCCGAGCTATTAGGGGTCAAAAGGGCCAAAATTGCAATTTTTAGAAATATGTAAAATCTTTATTTTACATCAGATTTTGATGGGATTTTTTTCTTTGGATTCCTCTCAATGTAAGCCTTCAGCAGTATGTCAACAGATTTGATGTAGCTCTTACCGTTTTCGAGCTAGAAGGTGTCTTAAGGGGTCAAAATTGCAATCATTAGAAATATGTGAAGTCTTTATTTTTCATTAACTTTGGTGGGATTTTTATCTTTGGATTGTTCTCATTTTAAGCTTTCAGTGATATGGCAGTATATTTTGCATTGCTCTTTGGTTTCCAAGCTATAAAGGGTCAAAGGGGCCAAATTGCAATACTTCAAAATATGTGAAATATTTATTTTTCAGTGGATTTCAACCTGAGTTTTTTCTTTGGATTTTTCTTGATGGTGGTCAACAGAATTTCTTAGCTATTACAATATCCTAGTAATAAGGGATTAAAAGAGCTAATTTTTATTTTCACTAGTTTGTGTCCAGTTAATTTCTATGACAAGGTCCTTATTGTGTCCACATTAATATTAGTTTACACTTGTCCAAATTTCAGTGGTCAACATGCTGCGGTCGTATCATGCTGGCTCGGTGTAGCCCTTTATTGAGTCTTGCGACTCTGTTATCCTAACTAAATTTCCATTTCTGCACCCCTTATTTAAATGTAATCTGTTGGTTTATTTCGGGAATATCCTCAAATTTGATTGATTGAAATGATTTTTTGTTCTACCTTCGTGTAAACTTTACACAAAATGACGCTTAGGCCAGAGTTTTTTTATTAGTTGGTTTACGGGACCACCGACCCTAATTTTGCTGTTTTCAAAATAAAAATTAAATTTCAAAAAGGTCTTTTATTTTTATTTTTTCCGTCCGATTCCCACCCAAAATGATTCCAAAAAATAAATTTTTCATCTGTAACGTAAAGATTATATTCTTTTGGGCACAGAGAAGATTACAAAATAAAAAACGATCTCTTCAAATCTGATCGGAATTTGATGCACCCAAACCGGAAATGAAGACCCGTCAATTTTAGACTGGTTCCCTGCCTTCTCGCACCCAGGTTAAGGAATCAGCTTATTACTCGGGCGAAGTTTCTTGACTTTTTTTTAACTGTCAAATGGTCGGAATGGCAACAGACTCTTTAATAAGCAGAGTCTGAGAATTAAGCCCATTGACGGATTAACAATCTCGTGTCAATGACCGTTTCTGTTAAGTTGAAAACAATATGGACGAATGGCGGTGACCTGTTCTCCGTTATGGATACATTATAAAACATTAGAAGTGGACTGCTTTTAAAGTTGGGTGTTTCAAATCGTCCTTATTGTTGTGGTTTTGAAGCAGTGTCACACGTATCGTCAACGGCTGAACAAAATACTTCAGTTTTGAAGGCAATGCGGGTCTTGGTGACAAGGTATAATAATAATATTAATCTGTAAGTATAAAGACAACATCTTGTACATTTTATTTGCATTCTAAGATGCCAGCAATTTTGTAGATTATCCCAAGGTTGTTTTAATTTGGGAAGGTATCCTTGAGAGAATAATAAAACTGTTGAATATCTATGAAAAAAAAAGGTAATAACTAATAATCAAACTAGGCATGCTAGGTAACAAGACATTCCTTCCCTACAACCAATCCGTCCTTGCCTATCCGGCCTCATTCCAATCCAGCCCTGTTGGAAAAGCCGAACCAGCCATACGATATATCTGTGTATAAATGTAGTTTTCCGATCGTGACATTTACGTACTATTCTTTTGAATTAATTACACTATTTTAGAGAAGTTAAGTTACTGCATATTTTCTATCGGTTTCATTAGTATTAATATGATCAATTTAATTATCACTTGCATTGCATTGCTGTATTTTCACAGTAATTGCTACTTCTGTGGAAAAATACATCAATGCTGTTTTAGGGTGTCTGTATATTTTCTTTGATTATCTTAAGTGGGCCTGATTAGGATGTAATTATTAATAATTGAAAAACAAAAAGTTCCTGTACAATATGATATACACACATGCAAAGAAGGCATTTAATTACTGATTAATAAATACTAGTAATAGGACTAACCAAAACAAAATAACCATATATTATCAATTAGAAATATAGGGATGGATAGACCAAGGCCAGATTGTCATAGGGCCAGACTGACATAGGACCCGACGACCCGACTGTTGTTGGGCTGGATGATCTCGAAATCATCAAACTATGAACAACATAAATGTGTTTTTTATGCAACAACATCAAGATCTTGCAGTTGATCAACATCACATTATGATTAAACTCAATTAATGTCAGTGACTGCTGCACTAAAAGGAAATTGTTTTCAAGAGGCGAACACTGCAATGACTCTGATTTGCAACTGGTATTTAAAAATATGACTCTGATTTGCAACTGGTATTTAAAGAAAGTTGGTTTAATTCAGATTTCAAAACGCATGTAAAAAGTTTCTTGATATCACCTCACTTATAATATACAAAGTCATTTACATATGTCTTTCAGCATTCTCACTTTCTCAGGCTCACTTTTAACAAATTTCATCCCAGCCTTTGATCTGGTATATGGTCTTGTCTTTTACTTATTGTTGACAATGGCATACAGTTTAAACTCACGGCACTTCAAATTTGACTTGTCACACAAGTTTGCAGGAATAAATGAACAAGAACAAATTGACATAAATTCATTGCAGCTTATAAAAAGGTAAAAGTGACATTAAAACTGTGATTTGTTCAGAAATTCTAAAATAAAAAAAAAATTGCAATGATTTATCTTTTATTTTTATTTATTTTGTCGACTGGAGCTTTTTGGCACTTTTATTTTTATTTTTATTGCATCCTTCCTACCCAATTTTTTGAAAAAAATTCCCGTAAACCAATTAATAAAAAAACTCTGGCCTTACCTACGCTGAGATACAATTGCCTTACAGTGTTATGAACAGATCATGATGCATTTAAATTTCTAATGCACATGGGAATTTTAATGAAACTCTTTCATTTCAAAAAATGAAAACAACTACAACTAAAATAATATATCATATATAACTTTTCATTTTATTTTTGTCAAAATGTTGAGAACTGTCCAGTTCTTTGAACTTAGTAAAATTTTATCTTTTAACAGGTACATTAATTTTCCGATATTTTAAGATAATATAATTCATTTATGGTCCATGTTGTTTTCATCATCTGCTCAGATGCATGCTCTAGAATCATTGAAGCAAATTAAACTAACTAATGGTGTAGGGTAGGGCCTTTTCAAAGATTGCTCATGAGGATTCGATTCGACAAAACACAATATTGCTAGCGCAGAGCATACAGTCTAACTCTGACCATATGAGATAAGCATATTTTGATTATGTCCTCTAAAACCCTGAAGCAAATTCAACCAAACTTTGCAGGAATGTTGTATAGTATATCCTAAAGTTACAATGATTGCTCATTTTATTTGGTTCCGAAAAATCATGACCAGCCAGCCCAGAAAATAGTTTTTACACCGGACTGTATGAGAAGAATGTAATTTTCCATCATCTGCTCCGAAACTATTGAACAAATTTGACTAAACTGCACATGAATGATTAAGGAAGGTCCTTCCCAAAGACTCGTAGGAACAAAAGCATGGACTAACAAGGAGTTTAGTTAAACATTTATAGTCGATACATCACCACCTTGGTTATATTTCAATTCCTATTCGTTCATCAATTTTAAAAATTGCTACCATCTGTTTCTGATACAGATGAAAGCAATTTTCCAAATTGGTTAAACAATTGCTGAACAAGTGTTACAGTTAGTTGCTATCAAACTGTAAAATTGGTTCAACAATATGAATAGATGATTCTTACCACAGGAAATCTTCTGTTATTAATGCTTAGTCTGTGAGTACAGCTTTAGTTATTTGCAGTTATATAAATAGTTTATTACATTGGGCAATTTATTTTTCAAGAACTGCAAACAAAAGGTTAAAAATGCTGAATTGTTAGTTTAAAAGTATAATTTCTAATTTCAAATAATTTTTTGGGATCTTTGGTATACTTAAAAATATGATGGTTATTCATTTTCATTATTTTTCTGTGAAAATGGAAAAATGAAAAAAATAAAAAGGGAGGTCATAATTGTGATACATTTGTGTATAATTATTTCCCGTAAAAAAATTAGTACTTTCACGTTTTTCCACCAAAAATGATCTTCATAATAAAAATTCAGATACAAACATATAAAAATGTGCCAGAAATAGCATTATAAGATTAAATTTGAGTTCGTAATAAAGATAATAAAAAAGATTTAGAAATATTTCCAAAAGTAAAATTAAGAATTTCCCCATCCTAAGAAAAAAATTTTTCATTACAAAGGCAGTTTTCTTTAGTACATCCACAATAAAGTTTTAGAAGATATCCAGAGGTGAGAATCAACTTTTCAAATTGTTGAACCAGTTTTACAGTTTAATAGCAACTACAGAGTTGTAAAACTGTAAGATTGGTTCAGCAATTGCTTAACCAATTTGGAAAATTGTTTTCATCTGTTTCAGAAACAGATGGTAGCAATTTTTAAAATTGATTAAGGAATAGGAATTGAAATATAACCAAGGTGATGATGTATCGACTATAACACAGGACCTTAAGGCAAAACTACCTCTAGGACACCAATCGATCTAAATCACAGCCAATGCTAAAGGTTTTAGAGGAACGTCTAGATATGATTTGGATTTTGTGGCCGCATACCTGTTATAAAACATTTTCTCATGTGACTCAGTCTCTGAGTCTTTGACAAAAACACTTTTTTTCAACTTCTAAAATACTCAAACGATTTTCACCAAAAAAGTTACACCATTGTTGATACATATACAAGAAATGTTATGTACCTATTTAACGACTCCTTCTTTGCAAGTATAAATTTTGACAAATTAAATATAATAACATGCTTAACCCTACCGCTGGCTTTTGCTAGTGCCGGTACTAAGTCCATCTGTCCTGAGTTCCTATCGTTGTTTACGTTTGTCTTTTGTCTTGTTTGTGTTTTTCCTGTGTAGTTCCCTGGCAGATTGTGGCATGTGACTGTAATTTTCAGGAATTGTAGATGTTTCCTGTTATCGCCTTCTTTACATTTATTAGTCTCAGCACTAAAGATATTTAGGATATTTTATGAAATTCTACCATCTCTTTTCATCATTTTTCGTCATTATCATGTAAATGCATGACTTGAAGAAAGTTTAAATTTATGAACTTCATGTTACTGTTAGAAGATGGCTGGACACCGAAGCTGGACAATTGTGTAATGTTTTGCACAACCTGGGCCATGTCAGAGGTGCACAGTCGTTCATTATTTTCAGAGTTTTCTATTTGTTTTGTGTTTTATTTTGTATATTGGACAAATATAATATCAAAAGAAAGTAAAAATTAAATAGAGGTAAGGCTATAGATGCAGTCGATTGTTACAGAAATATTTTAAGTGCATTTCTCTCTATCCAATATTTCAAAACTATCCGTCAAGCAAAAAGAAAATTTCAATGGGAATGTTTCACAATGCACAGTTAGCTCCCTTATCACTTACTGGTGAGTTCAGGTCCATAACGCTAATGCATTTGTATGTAAAATTGGTCGTTTTTAAAATTTCATATCTTAAAGGCCACTAATAATTTTAAAATAATTCTTTTGGCATATTGAAGTTTCATATTTAAACTTTTAATACAAGAAATGGCTTGCCGATATATGAAGCTGTTTTGTTAAGAACCAGTTTTAAAATATGCAGCTGATTGCTATTTTTCCCCTTTAAAATCAGCTCTAGGTTGTTTGAAAGTTTACAGAAGTACAAATCAAGTATTGACAAGTCGTGGTAATTGTAACTTATTGTTTTAAATATTTATTTATTTTCAAGTAAAAAATATTTATTTCCTTATCTTTTATATTTTTTATTTTTTATTATTTTTTTATTTTATTTATTCATTTTTTAGCTCACCTGGCTAAAGCCAGGGTGAGCTTTTGCCATCACTTGGCGTCCGTCGTCCGTCGTCCGTCCGTCCGTCCGTCCGTCCGTCCGTCCGTCGTAAACTTTTCTTCAAAAATCTTCTCCTCTGAAACTACTGGGCCAAATAAAACCAAACTTGGCCTGGATCATCACCAGGGTATGTAGTTTAAAAAATGTGTTCGGTTAGTCCGAGGACCAAACAACATGGCCGCTGTTACTAAAAATAGAACGTAGGGGTAGATTGCTGTTTTTGGCAAATAACTCAAAAACCGTAGCAGATATC
>MJUU01030712.1:7532-18670 GCA_002080025.1 Modiolus philippinarum
GACTGTCACCTTTCTTGAAGAAGACCATGTAAGGATCATTGTGCCTCACTTTGGTTCCAATTGGCATAGTATTTTCAGAGGAGATCTTTAAATGATTTCCCATGGGGTCCAAGGTTAAACAATTTTCCCTGCTGACTGCCATCTTGGATGCTATGCGGACATGCCAGACACATTTTATGAAGGGGACCAAGTAAGGACCATTGTGACTAAGTATGATTCCAATTGGCCATGTACTTTCAGAGGAGAAGATCTTTGAATATGTTTCCCTACAGGGTCCATGTTAAAAACATGTTCCCTCCTGGTGGCCATCTTGGATATGATGTGGACTTGCTGAACACATTTTATAAAAGGGGCCACCTAAGGACCATTGTGACTAAGTTTGGTTCCAATTGGCCCAGTATTTTCAGAGAAGATTTTTGCAATATTGTCCAATTTTGGACAAAGTTCCCCGCTGGTGGCCATCTTGGAGACGTGGAGACTTGCAGGACAAAAAGTTTTAAAGGGGATCACTGAAGGACTATTGTGACCAAGTTTGGTTCCGATTGGCGCAGTGGTTGCAGAGATGATATTTGAATGCTTTCCCATAGGGTCCAATGTTAAACCGCGTTCCTTGCTGGCGGCCATCTTGGATATGATACGGACTTGCCAGACATATTTTTTTAAATTTTTAAAGGGGCCATCTAAAGACCATTGTGCCCAAGTTTGGTTCCAATTGGCCCAGCGGTTTCAGAGAAGAAGATGTTTGAATGAAAAGTTTAGGATGGACAGACCACTGACACAGTGATGGCTTGAGGATCACCATGGCATAGCCATGCAGGTCAGTTATAAAATTATGCAGACTATGAAGTTAAGATACTATTTCAATATTTATCTAGGAGAGATGTTTGCTTGGTGGGCAAACAAAACTTGCTACTTGACACAATTTACATTTATATACAATTATTATTAATTTGTGAAATAAGTATAGAATATGAAAGTATTTTTGCAAAAAATAGTAATGGTGCATTACATGATACCCTGCCACGTTTCACTAAATTTCTAAGTTAAAAGGGGCATAACTCCAGAACTATGTGTACCACTGATCCCAAAATAATACTTGGCCTGTGTTTTTTGGTAAACAATTACATACCAAGTTTCAACACAGTATGTTACTTCATTCACAAGTTATGAGTACGAAACCCTAAAATTCGCAAAATTTCAAAGTTTCAAGGGGCATAACTCCAGAACCCCTTGGATTAGTCAATCCAAAATCGAACATGACCTGTGTTTTGTGGTAAACAAGTTACATACCAAGTTTGAAGACCTTGTGTAAATTCTTTCACAAGTTATCAGTTGGAAACCCTAAAATTTGCATAATTTCAAAGTTTCAAGGGGCATAACTCCAGAACCCCTTGGATCTCTGAACCCAAAATCGAACTTGACCTGAGTTTTGTGGTAAACAAGTTACATACCAAGTTTGAAGACCTTGTGTAAAGTCATTCACAAGTTATCAGTCGGAAACCCTAAAATTTGCCAAATTTCAAAGTCTAGAGACATGGTTTTTTGTGCTCATATCTTAGAAATGATTATGTCCTCCAATATCATGTACCAAATCATGACGATTTTGCAAGGTCTGGTTGCTACAGGCATGAAATTGTAGACTGGCAATTTGAAAGTGCAATTAATTTGCACATTTTTGAAGGGGTGGGCTCCATTTTCGGGCCACCAGCATGAAACACTTTATTGCTGAATCTCCAAAACAGTTTATAATGAAAATAGGATGTCATACCTATTTGGATGAAAGTGTTATTCCCTCGGGCGCATGCGTCAACTCCACTTCCGGTTTCGAAGTCCAAAATCATAAAAAAATGCTAATTTTGAGACCCAATAATTACAAAACCCTACATCCAGAGCACGTTTGTGCCCAACTGTTCACCCTCGGCTAGTAGGAATGACAAACGTGGTGCAACATTCTCAAAAAGTACTTTGAATTTGCGGTACGTCAACATCGGCCATTTTGCGGGCTAAAAACACAGAAAAATGGCATTTTTTGCTGTGGTTACTATTATTTGGGGGCTTTGTATACCCATAACCATATGGCATTGAAATATTTTTTTTTTGGTGAAAGAGTCAATAACTACAACACAGGCTGTTGGATTTTCTTCAAAATTTCAAAGTATGTAGATCTTGATATGCTGAACATTTTTTCAATTTACACTTCACCTCTATCTGTTACAGTTTTTGAAATAAAAAATAAACTAGAGAATGTGTCTATAAGACACGGATGCCCCGCCGACAAATACCCCAAGTCAATCGGGCATAAAAATTTAACAAAGTCATCCAAGCAGAAAATAAACCAAAAGTCACTTAAGCAAAAAAAAGTAGGTCAAATTGGCCTTGATTTGGATAGTACTCATCAAGTTGATTTATTTTGATGCAACAACATTGGGATAGCATGTTAAGTCGATGAGAAACAGACTTAAATGCAAAATTTTACAAAAGTCACTGAAGCATAAAATATAGGTCAAAGCAACCTAATTATCAATGATTTGGGTAGTACTCATCAAGGCCATCAATTTAATGAAACATCATATTGTTATAATGCGTAGTTGTTGAGAAATGGACTTTAACGCAAAATTTAACCAAAGTCATTCAAGCCTAAAATATAGGTCAAAGGCACTTAACTGTCAATGTTTTGGGTAGTACTCATCAAGGCAATTAATTTGATGAAACATCATATTGTTATAATGCGTAATTGTTGAGAAATGGACTTTAACGCAAAATTAAACCAAAGTCACTCAAGCGTAAAATGTAGGTCATGGATCCCTAATTGTTGGTGAATCTGTTAGTAGTACTAATCAAGGTGCATGTACTGATGTAATATCATCAAAATACCACAAGAGGTTGCCAATATATGGACCTAAACGCAAAACTTAACATTGGGACGTACGGACGTACGGACAAGGGTAAATCTATATGCCCCTTCCACTTATTGGCGGGGCATAAAAATGCATAAATTTTGAAAATTTTACGGAAAAGGGGCTGTAACTCTGAGACAGGTTTTCCGATTTGCTTCAAAATTGCAGGGTAGATAGATCTCGTCAATTTTAGCCAATGTCAGATTTTTTATATCTGCAACGGTTTTTGAGTTATTTGCCAAAAACAGCAATTTACCCCTATGTTCTATTTTTTGTAACAGCGGCCGTGTTGTTTGGTTCTCGGACTTACCAAACACATTTTTTAAACTACATACCCTGGTGATGACCCAATCACTCAACATACTGAGTATACATCTTGATTCAAAAATTGCAAGTTGTGCAATTACAATTTGATATGTCTTTTGTTATTGTACAAGTAAACACAATATTCACAATGTTAAATTTACAATTAGAAATGAATCATTTGAAATTGTAAATAGCATGTGTTTCATCAATAAAAAAATTTTCTAGAACTGTTTGGAACATATATACATGACAATATTACCTTAAGCTGTTTCAGACAATCAGCAAGATATTTTTTCACATCAGAATCTGTACCTGGTATAAACTTCAGACTGAGATGTGTTAAATGTTTAAATGGATTTGTTTCTATTATATTTAACATTCCTGTTGTTCTCTCATTAGTGTAACTTCCTTGGCTCACAAAATGTAGAACAAACCTGAAATGTAATCCATATCAGCCATTATACCGTGCACATGCCACGGCCATGTATGTACATGTTTGTTGTACATGTATACATATTGTGTTTGTCAAATTAATGATAACTACCGGTAAAATTCTAAAACCTGTATACTAACACAAATATCAATTGCACATGAAAGAAGTTCCCTTAAAAAATATCTTTTATTTATTTCACAATATGTTGCTATGATATTAACAAGAGTTGTCAGAAGACAACATAGCTCGCCGGGGATTCCAGTAACTTCAATGCACAATAAATTCAAAAGTAATAAAAAGCTTTCTTCACAAGAAAGTTACATATCAAATTTAAACACCCTATCACTAAACAACTTAATTCTAGAAGCAAAGTTAAAAGTTTTTAAAAAATTGCCCTCAGGGCAAGGTCAAGGTCAAAATGTCTACAAATCTGGTACCATTAGAAAGCTCTCATCAAAAGAACGTCACATACCAAATATGAACACCCTACCACTAAACAACTTTATTCTAGAAGTGAAGTTAAAGTTTTTATAAAATTGCCCTCAGGGCAAGGTCAAGGTCAAAATGTCTACAAAAATGGTACCTTTAGAAAGCTCTCCTCATAAGGAAGTTACATACCAAATATGAACTCCCTACCACTAAAAGCCTACCTTCTAGAGGCAAGCTTAAAGTTTTTTTAAAAATTGCCCTAAGGGTAAGGTCAAGGTCAAAATGTCTACAAATATGGTACCTTTAGAAAGCTCTCCTGATAAGGAAGTCACATACCAAATATCAACATCCTAGTTCTTCAGGTCTCCATTCCACAAGCCAGGTTAAAGTTTTGCTGACGCCGACGCCGACGACGCCGACGCGGGGGTGATGACAATAGCTCTCTGGACATTCGTCCCGGCGAGCTAAAAATGCCACTACATTTAAAAGTTCAGTATCATGTACATGTACATATTTAATAAATAAATAAGGTAAATCGATACTAATACATGGCACATTCAATTTGCACATATTGTGAATCACTAGACAGATACAGAATTGACTTGATTTTTCCTATGCTATTTATAGCTATAATCATAGAGATATTTTTTCTAACCAATCAAAGGTTGTTAATTTCGCAGGTAATATCCAGGTCTTGTTAAAAGGTCAACAATCATGACATCGGCGAAACTAAATCGACGAAACCAAGCCATGTCTTTATCTTTAGACTACTTTTACATTCTGGTAGTAAATAGACAATTTTTATCAAGAACCAACGATAGGCCCTTCTGAGTCCGAGAAAGGCAAGATTGTTATATTATTAGCGTTCTCACAATGCACGGATGTACAAGAAACAAGAATAGAATTCCTGGGTCCCCTGCCGCTCAAGCAATATACTAGTATACTGTATATGAAATTGCAATATTTTCAAACATTCAGGGCTGTTCTAGAATTAAATATGAGGGGATATAAATGTATCGACCAAGGCTGATGTTCAAACTTGACCAAGGTATTAGTTGTATTAACACTTGGTATAAATTTCGTGAAAATCTGTCAAAATTTGTAGCCATGAGAGCACTTACAAGGTCAATATTTGGATAAAACAGAGTTATTATTTTGGTCAAAGTCCCGCAACTCTGTCAAAAAGTCTCGACCGAAGCTGATCTTCAAACCTGACCAAGATTCTAGTGGTATAAACATTTGGTATAAATTTCATGAGAATCCGTCAAAATTTGTAGGCATGAGAGTGCTTAAAAGCTCAATTTTTGGCTTAAACAGTGTCGTTATTTTGGTCAAAGTCCCATAACTCCGTCAAAAAGTATCGACCGGGGCTGCTTTTCGAACTTGACCAAGGTATTAGTAGTATAACAATTGGTATATATTTCATGAGAATCTGTCAAAATTTGAAGGCATGAGAGTGCTTACAAAATAATTTTATGGCTAAAACAATGTCGTTTTCTTGGTCAAAGACCCATAACTCTGTCAAAAAGTATCGACTGATGCTGATTTTTAAACTTAACCGAGGTATAAGTGATATAAACATTAGGTATAAATTTCATGAGAATCCGTTAAAATTTGTAGGCATGAGAGTGTTTACAAGGTCAATTTTTGGCTAAAAAGGTGTCGTTATTTTGGTCAAAGACTCATAACTCTGTCAAAAAGTATTGACGGAGGCTGTTTTTCAAACTTGACCAAGGTATTGGTGGTATAAACATTTGGTATAAATTTCATGAAAATCTGTCAAAATTTGTAGGCATGAGAGCGCTTACAAGGTATATTTTTGGCTAAAACGGTGTTGTTATTTAGGTCAAAGTCCATAATTCAGTTAAAAAGTACCAACGAAGGCTTATTTTCAAGCTTGACCAAGTATAAACATTTGGTATAAATTTCATGAAAATCCATTAAAACTTGTAGGCTTAAGAGTGCTTACAAGAAAGTGTAACGGACGGACGGACACACGGACGCACAGGCGCCCGGCATTTCTATGTCCCAGCTCCGCGTTGCAGCAGGGGACAAATAGTGGCCACCAAGAAATAGACCTAAATGTATCTCTGAATCTAAAGACCCAAATGTTCATGGAAATAACCCTGCACCACTCTCTTTCTAAAGGAAAGAAAACTTGGAAAGTAAGAATGAGTAGTCCATAGAATACTGTAGATAATGCATTTTTTTGTATTTTCCCCAATGGAGAAATTTTCGCATTTATTTTCCCAATTCAAAGGGACCCGTACCTATTCCAAATAAAGGGCTACGCCGAGCGAAGCATGATACGACCGCAGCATGTCGACCACTGAAATTTGAACAAGTGTATTTTAAAGTGAATGTGGACACAGTATGGAGCTTGACAGTAATTTGATGGACACATTAAGAAAAATTGCAATTCTGGCCCCTTTGACCCCTTATAGCTCGGAAATGGTAATAGCTATGCTAATTCTGTTGACATACTACCAAAAGCTTACAACAAGACAAATCCATAGAATAAATCCTATCAAAATCTGATGAAAAATAAAGATTTCACACATTTCTAAAAATTGCAATTTTGGGCCCTTTGACCCCTTATAGCTTGAAAACAGTAAGAGCTATGACAAATCCGTTGCGCTGACAATAAGAGGAATCTAAAGAAAAAAATCCCATCGAAATCCGATGATAAATAAAAATTTTAGATAATCAGCATATTTGCAATCTTGGCCCTGTTTTGCCCCTCATAGCTCGGAAAGGAACCAAGTTAACAAAAATCTGATGGTGCAGTGCTGGTTAATTTTTCTTAAGGAATCCATTGCAAAAAACTGCCTCAAAATCGAACTAAAAATTAAAAAAATAAAATTTTTGAGATTCCCCCCCTTTAGGGCCCCATTTAGCTCATGAACGGTACATGCGATGTGAAATCCGTTTTACATACTACAGATTGGAAATTTAATAAGGAGCACACTGAAAGAAACCCCATCAAAATCTGATATATAATAAATATTCTACAGCTCAATATATGAAAACACCCAATTTGGCCCTTTTTGGCCCTTTTTTCAGAAACGGGCGGGGCTACAATACCCAAAACCAATCCCAGCCTTCCCTTTGTGCCAAGGAACATTGTCTTAAAATTTCATAAGGATTGGTCAACTAGAACTCAAGTTATCGCACGGAAACGAAGTGTCCACAGACAGTCAAGTACCTAACCTGTATGAGTTATAACAGAATAATAACATGCATGTGTTATTACAGATGTTGTTTTGAGTTATCTGCTCTTTATTCCTAATTCTGTAATAACATATGTATGTAGCAACCTAAAATATATTACCTTTTTTTGGTCACTTGGGAATTGCTTAGACCTTTGCGCAGAAACTAATTATTTAGCCTGGATAAATCAGTTTTCAATTAAGTTAAAACATTTTTGATGAACCATGGTTAATCAATGAGAACAGGCTCTAAAATGATATAACTTTAGTTGTAATAACAATGCTTAGTTATTACAGGCATATGACTTAAATATTTATTAGTTTATTAGACACTTGGGAATTACTAAGAAACTTGCGCAGAACCTATTGATATGCTTTGATTTTCATACATTACTATTAATAAAAATGTAATTTGATTAGGCATTATTCTGGTCTGAGGAAAACACTTTTAAGTGATGCAGAGTAGCTGTAATAACACCCTTCTATTATTACAGGCATACTTTTCCTGTAATAACATATGTATATTTTGCAATATTGGCAAACTATGAAAAGTCCTATGATTTTAACTCCTAGCATGCTGATAGACAATAATGGTAATAACAAAATGGTATACATTTATAACAAAACTATAACTGCATAATGCCTATTTGAAGCATGTAACATACATATGTTATCAATTTTTTCCCTTAGTAATAACACATGCATGTTATTTTTCTGTAATAACTCATACAGGTTAGGTACTTGACTGACAGACGCCGACGCCGACGACGCCGCCAGTATCATACCAATATACGACCTCAAAAAATTTTTTGCGGTCGTATAAAAAGGTGAGAAAAGACACTGGATTTCTATTAGGCAAGATCAACCTTAAATGTTACTCCAGAATTCACTACATGTATTTACTTTTGTCATTTGATTTTTAAGTCCATCTATTTTGAATCTTACTTTGGCATCTCTTTGTGTTCCTCACGTATACCCATTTCTAACAGATCTATAAATTTTTGTGGAAATGCTGCAAAATCAACCAACAATCCTTGCTGTGTTTTCAAACTACAATAAAATTAACATACATGTAAGAGGTTCAACACAGGTTTAATCAGTTAATATACATGTATGCAAGAAATATCAGCTGACATGAATATGTGAAATCCTTAAACTTATATTTTTTTACAATTTCAAAATTCTACTACACATTTTTCTATAACACATTCATGTATAATCGAGGTTGTCTTGTGTCAAAGCTAGCTCAAAACAGAGTGGCATAGCATCATCTGTCCTTATGCTACTCTCCTCTGCTCTTCCCTGCCATGCTGACACTAATTGGTAATTTTTCTGCCTTAAATCCTCTAACCCATTGAAAGTTGTAAGTTTTGTTTATCATACTGCATGACTAGACAGCACTCTATGTTCAAAATTTAGAAAAAATCTAGAGGTGACTATGGCAAAGCCACAAACAGATACCTCTATCAGCCAAATTTTCTAAATACCAATGAAAAGTCATATCATGTCACACAATAATTACATTCCTTCCTGCACATCTCCAAATAGTGTCCTTCTGTTGTGTTGTTTCATTAAACACTTGTAGTGTGTACATACAAAAGGTGTGGACAATGTAGATAGATAGACAAATGAAAGGACAGACAGACAAAAGGAAAGACAGACCTTTGTTTGCAGGGTATTAATATTAGCTTTGATGTAAACCTTTGTGAATTTTTCTTAGTCAAAAATGTCCTTTTTAAAAATCAATGCCTGTCTTCCCTAATGTTTCTGCTGGACCATTGTTTGTGATAGTAAATGATCTACAATACATACTATATCAAAATAAACAAATAACATGTAAACTGAAACATTTTCACTTTATTATACTGTATCAGTATCACTACTGTTACTACTAGTATTACTATAACTAAAGTTATCCCTAACACGGGTGAGATAAACAAAATCTTTACAAGGCCAGAAGCCGTCAGATATGCATTATCATGTCAAACACATTAGAGAAGTACCTGTATCAAGTCAGACAAACAACTCTCTAATATGATTGGTAAAAATTTGGCGTTTTGTTTGTCTACTGAATGTTAAGAATGTGTTTTGGGTCATTGTCAACATTATACAATGTATTTAAATAAATACCTCTGGAAATCCTCTTCTCCCAACCTCAGAGTGTACAAGAAAAATAAATCTCTTTCATCTGTTAGTCTAACTACCAATTCCTACAACGAAGTTGAAAATGAAGCTCAAATTCTGAAGTTCTATTCAAATAAGGCCAAGACAACTTATTTCTATGATTGGCGTCAGCGCGTGCATTGAAAATGTATGATTTTATAACTAAACAAACAGAGGATGTTTTTTTGTTTTTGCGATTAAAATTGTATTTTAATCATCACTTAAGAAGACCACAATAATAAATTTCTAAAAGCAAACTTTTCAAAAGGACTGACATAATCTGAAATAGGAAAAAAGTTAGCAATGAAGAATATGATATTTCTAGTAATTTGTTACTGCTTCTGAGAAAATATTACATAAACTCATGTCCGTTATAGTAGGTCATTACCTAATTTATGTGGGTTTTTTCAATTAATACAAAATATGTACAAAATTGAAATGTTGTCAGTCGTTTGGTATAAGTCCCCTGCAGTTGGACACTCTATAGAGAGGAAATGGCAAACTCTGAAAATTTTATTTGAGTGACACAGTGAGATATTTATGTGTAAGTGAGAATGTGAGTGCCAGGATATAGTCAGTAGGTAATAATTTAAATTCTGTTGCTGTACACATGCAGTTGATGGACAGTGACTTGGTGTCATGTGCACAGCATTTATGTAATAAACTGTAAATGTAAAGTATTACTAGGGGTGAGTGTCGAGCAGGAGATTGATATTTTTTTTTTTGTGTGTGTGTGTGTGTGTATGTCATATTACCCTATAATATTTTTTGTCATTTCCTCTCTACTTCTACATTTTTTATTATATCATATCAGTTTCGATTTGTTAAAAGATCCGTAACTATGTCGTGAAAACATATTTACTTAAAGTTAAACATGTTTTTTCCATACACAAACATATTGTTATAAATCTATCAATCAATCATTGTATTGTGTATATAACATTGGTATTTAAAATAAAGAATTACAAAAAAAGAGTTAGCAATGATGAAAAAAATATCTACATTGAATTCAAGTGAATTCTTTTGATGAACATTTGTCACATCAATGTGTGTTATTGTCAAAAATTCTTTCCTTAAAGTTGATGCCAAACAGAGAATTAAATTGGTTTGGCCTTACCTTTACAAAAGTCATCTTTACACAAAATATTACTGAATTAACCACAGTACCACTGTTAAAATAATAAATGTCTGATGGGACACTGAGGTCTGATTTCACATCTTAAAATATAATCAATAATGCATAAACATGATCGAAGTTTTTATTTCATTTTTTATTTAAATCCTATTGTTAGATGTATTTACAAGTATAGGCAGTCCTAACACCATACCCTTCCCCCCACCATTTTCACCACAATCTTAGAGGCAAGGTGATAAAATGTTGTTTATTCATGCATCAATGTGAATTTCTTACTTAAAATCGTATCATCAAATTTATATTTATATTAATGAATTAATGAATTAAGAGCAATTGAATATTACTGGTAATTAGGATTTGAAAAAAAGCAACACACTGAATGCCTGACACTGATAAAAAAGGTCATTCAAAACTCTTAATAGGGCACCTCAAAGGTATCTAACTGGCATGACTGGGTGATAAAAACTAGAGGCTCAGAGACTGAGCCTGTATCGCTCACCTGGCAAAATGCTTTTACGTCAAACATGACTAAAAAAGATGTTTTCTTACCAATGGGGTCAAAGGTT
>MJUU01030716.1:0-18951 GCA_002080025.1 Modiolus philippinarum
TTCCATGGCAACCAGATGCTCCATTATCCATAACAATGAATTTCATACTTTGTTTCAAAAAAAATTTTGGCAGGGGTTCCCCTTATAACCTAAATAATACATATAGCTGTAATGAAAATATAATTATCTATAATAAATGCGTTTTCTCAAAATTTCAATTTTTTGTATGGTTTCCATGGCAACGGTTCTAATTTTGAAATTTCTAATCCTGTGGGACCCTTTCTCACATGACAAACATCTTTCCTATGAAGTTTCATGGAGTTACAGTTACTAGTTTTCAAGATACAGTGAAAAAATGGTGAAAAAAATTCTAAATTTCATTTTTCCATAGGGTTAACATGGAGGACCCCACCCCTATTTGAGCCCCCCAAATGTACCCTTAATGGACCCCAATCTAAAAATTTTTAGATTATGCACAACTAGATACATGGGGCTAACATGATACAAAGTTTCAAAACTCTATGTTAAAAGGTCTCTGAGATCTACTCCGGACAAGTTCATCCGGACGAGAAGAAAGAAAGAAGAATAATGTGTTCGCAAGCGAAACACAAAAGTCTCCCAAACGAACTCCCATATCGGATACCAAGGCATTACGAGTCTCCCTTTCGAAAAAAATTAGGGCAGGGGTTCCCCTCATAACCTATGTAATACATATATCTCATAATTCCTTTTTTTTAATCAGAAAACCTGATTTTTCAAACAAACTAAAAAAATAATGATAATAATAACTTCTGGTGTTGTTTTTATGACAACCAAATGCTCTTTTATCCATTACACCCAATTTCAGACCCTTTCCAAAAAAAATTGGGCAGGGGTTCCCCTTATAACATAAGTTATACATATATCTCAAAATTCCCTTTTTTATCGCAAAACTCAATTTTTCAACAAATAAAAATATGCTTCTGGTTATGTTTCCATGGCAACCAAGTGCTCTTTTGTTGATTGCAACCAATTTCAGACCCTTTCCAAAAAGAAATTAGGCAGAGGTTCCCCTTATAAGCTATGTAATACATATTTCTCAAAATTCCTTGTTTTTTATTAGAAAACCTAATTTTCCAAAAAAAAAAAAATATGCTTTTGTTTTGTTTTCATGACAACCAAATACTCTTTTGTTCATTACATCCAATTTCAGATCTCTTTCCAAAGAAAATTTGGGCAGGGGTTCCCCTTATAACCTATTTAATACATATTTCTCAAAATTCCTTTTTTTATCAGAAAACTCAATTTTTCAACAACAAATATGCTTCTTGTTTTGTTTCCATGGCAACCAAGTGCTCTTTTGTCCATTGCAAACAATTTCAGACCCTTTCCAAAAAAAAATTTGGGCAGGGGTTTCCCTTATAATCTAAGTAATACGTATTTCTCAAAATTCCTTGTTTTTTATTAGAAAACCTAATTTTTTTAAAAAAATGTGCTTTTGGTTTTGTTTCCATGGCAACCAAATACTCTTTTGTTCATTACATCCAAATTTCAGATCTCTTTCCAAAGAAAATTTGGGCAGGGGTTCCCCTAATAACCTATTTGATACATATTTCTCAAAATTCTTTTTTTTTTATCAGAAAACTCAATTTTTCAACAAAAAATATGCTTCTGGTTTTGTTTCCATGGCAACCAAGTGCTCTTTTGTCCATTGCAAACAATTTCAGACCCTTTCCAAAAAACAATTTGGGCAGGGGTTCCCCTAATAATCTAAGTAATACGTATTTCTCAAAATTCCTTGTTTTTTAGCAGAAAACCTAATTTTTCCAAAAAAAAAATAGTTTCTGGTTTTGTTTCATTACAATATATGCTCTTTTGTCCATAACATTTTATTTCAGACCCTTTCCAAAAAAAATTTGGGCAGGGGTTTCCCTTATAAGCTATGTAATACATATTTCTCTAAATTCCTTCTTTTTTATCAGAAAACCTGATTTTTCCAAAAAAAAATAGTTTCTGGTTTTGTTTCTATGGCAACAAAATGCTCTTTTTTCCATTACACCCAATTTTAGACTTCTTTCAAAAGAAAATTTGGGCAGGGGTTCCCCTTATAACATATGTGATATGTATTGCTGTAATCATAATATAATCATTAGCATAAACTATTATTTTCTAAAAATTTCCATTTTTTGTTTGGTTTCCATGACAACCGAAATTATTTTGAAAGTTCCAATGCTGTAGAACCCTTTCTTACATCAAAAACACCTTTCCTATGGAGTTTCATGAAGCTAGTAATAAAACTTTTTGAGATGCAGTGAGAAAAAGGGTGAAAAATATCCAAAATTTCATTTTCCCATAGGGTTAACATTGCAGACCCCACCCCTTTTTGAGCTCCCCAAATGTACCCTTAATAAACCCCCTTTTCAAAAATTTTTCTTTTAGGCACAACTAGATATATGGGGCCAACATCCTACAAAGTTTCAAAGTTCTATGTCAAATGGTCTCTGAGATCTTGTTCGGACAAGTTCATCCGGACGAGAATAAAGAAAGAAAGCGAAATAATAATAATAAGAAACGCAACAAAAACAATAAGTCTCCCAAAGTTTGGGAGACTTAATAATAATAATATTAATAATAATAATAAAAAGAAACACAGCAAAAACAATAAGTCTCCCCAAACTTCGTTTGGGAGACTTAATAATATTAAAAATAAGAAACACAGCAAAAACAATAAGTCTTCGTTTGGGAGACTTAATAATAATAATATTAATAATAATAATAAAAAGAAACACAGCAAAAACAATAAGTCTCCCCAAACTTCGTTTGGGAGACTTAATAATAAGAATTGAGTAAAAACAATAAGTCTCCCCAAACTTCGTTTGGGAGACTTAATAACTTCACTTGACTTCTAAAAAATTTTAACCACAGGGTAAAAATAAATTTCTTGCGCAAAAAAAACTAAGTCGAAATACAGAAAAATTACGGCCAAAAAACTAAATAAAAATTTTCCAAATTTTTCAGCTAGAGGTAATTTTCTGACCATTTTCTTGCTTCTGTCCAAATTTCAAATGATTCCATAAAGATTTGATGAAGATATTGATGTTAAAAAAACTTTATGGTGTACTTGTGCGTGAGAGAATTTCTCATATGGATATTCTATTGATACTTTCAAATTTTGGCAATTATTTTTGTAATTTTCGAAATGTAATCCAGACCACCTGTTTTAAGTGCCCACATCTCACTATTTTATAACGCCAAGTTTTCTTACATTCGACTTGATGAGTGCCCTGTGTTTGTCTATATGTTGTAGTTGTCCACTAGCTTAAGACACTAGTGCTTTTGTCGGGCAAAGGATGACAGTGATTGTTATAGCACTTTGCCAGTTTAATTGATGTTTGTTGACAATCCCGCACCCATGACCAAGTAAGACATGGATGTAGCGTTGCTCGACAATTAGCAAATAATTCCGCTTAAACCGATGCTAGGGGCCGTCTTGAACTTACTATGAGGTATGAGCAAAGCTCATTGTTGAAGGCCTCATGGTGACTTCAAGATGAAGAACAACAATAAAAGCGTTGTTCCTTTGCTTGTTTTTTACCATGTATTTGTAAAGACTTTGTCTCATGTGCATTTACTCCATATCCTTTTATTCACCATTTAACCACAGGGTTAAAATAAATGTTGACGACGACGCCGACGACAGAATTTTTGATCACTATGTCTCGCTTTCGCGACTTTCGTCGCGGGCGAGACAAAAAGAGAGATGTGTCTGTACGTTGAAAACAATGTCTGAAATCGTAAGTTTTATGAACTATATTTACCAACAAACAGCTTCCAACAGTAAAATGATTTGCTGTACAAACTAACTACACTTACAACTTCGTTTGAATGTGATGCCGTTAAAATATGAAATTGAAAGCATGCTACTACATGTAAGGATTTTGAATTGTGCGTTTTTATAAATATAACGTGATGGTGTGTTTTCTTTTCGGACAAAGCAGGCTTAATGGACATGTATTGTGATATCCAAACTGACTTTTTTATGAAACAATTGTCGTTCATAACTTTTACTATAATTATGCATGGCCTATTTAAGCATTTCATATATTTTGAATTAAAAAAAACACGCAGCGATACAGAACTTTCCAGTAAAAGGATGAAAGAAGTGTACTTACAAGTGATGTATAAAATGATTTCTATTTTGTTATAAATTTTAAGTTATCAAAACTAGTTTCATTATTTGTGCCCAGTAAGTAAGGAGCACATTCTCGTTATCAAAAATTGTAAAGGAGACAAATGGTCAAAAGTCTTTACTACTGGTAGTTCAACTTCATAAACTGTCTTCAAGGATTCATAAGTTTAAGATAATTATCCTTTATTTGGAAATTCTGACACCACCAAAATATCAACATTTATTGACTGTAGAATGCTCAACAATTATCAATGAAAGGATATGGAGGAAGTGCTTATAAGACAGTCTCTACAAATAAATAATTAAACAACGCAATGGAACAATGCTTTTATTGTTGTTTTTCATCTTGAAGTCACCATGAGGCCTTAAACAATGAACTATGTTTATACCTCAAAGTAATTTAAAGACAGCACCTAGCACCGTTTAGAGTGGAATTCATTACTAAGCAACGCTACATCAATGTGTCTTCTCTTTTGTTCATGGATGCGGGGTTGTCACCAAACATAAAATTAACTGGAAAAGTGTTCTTACAATTGCTGTCATCCGTTGCCAGAAAAAAAATAGTAAAAAACACTCAGAACATGTAAACAACCACAGTGCACTCGTCGAGGCAATTGAAAGAAAACATGGCATACAAAAACAAGAGATGTGGGTACTTTAAACAGAATGGTCAGAATAACATTTGGAAATTACAAAAAAAGATAAATAAATTCATAAAATAAAATGCCAAAATTTGAAAGTATGATAGTGTATTGAATTGAGATATTCTCTCATGAGCAAGTACACCATAACTGAATTGTATAGAGAGCATACATCTCTTCTGTGGGTAATCTTTTTGCGGACTCCACACTGCAGGAGAGACAAACTCCACTCTGAAAATAACAATGAAAGGATATGGCGTAAATGCTCATGGGACCAAGTCTCTACAAATGCATGATTAAACAAAGCAATGGAACAATGCTTTTATTGTTGTTCTTAATCGTTAAGTCACCATGAAGCCTTCAATAATGAGCTATGCTCATACCTCAAAGAAAGTTCAAGACGACCCCAAGCACCGGTTTAAAACGAAATCTATTGCAAAGTGTCTAGCAACGCTATATCCATGTATCTTCTCTTTTGTTCATAGATGAGGGTTGTCAACAATAATAAAATTAACTGGCAAAATGTTCTTACAACTGCCGTCATCCGTTGCCCGACATAATGACTCAAAAAGACAATCACAGCATAAAAACAACCACAGGGCACTTATCAAGTCAATTGATAAAAAAAAACTTGGCATAATAAAACAGAGACAGGTGCAAAATTTGTTACCCAATGATCAGTTCAAAAATAATGTTGCAAAAACAAAATAAAATGTTGTCCGGCAAAAGATTATGTGCCTTAATCGTATCATCACAAATCCAGGAGCAATGAATATTGTAAGTAATATTTGAAAAGAATACGTGCTTTTTATTTCAACGAATGAACTGCAGATCAGAAAAATTCAAAAGACCATTTAATCAGTCGTTCCAATATGGATTTGATCAAATTATGTCGAAGCGTCGTATACTGTAAAAGGGGGTTTATTTTAGCTAATTTCGCAATGGACACATATTCGCGAAAATTTTCCCTCGCGTAGGTTGTTTTTATTACAAACGTAACGAAAGGTAAGTGATAATCGCGAAAATAAAACCTCGCTGATAGGTTATATAATCAAAATCACGATATTTAAACAACGACAAAACATCCCCTTTTACAGTAAAGTGAAGAAAAATCATGTATGTCAATAGATGAAACTGTTTTTTATTGATTTTAATTTATCTAAGACTTCAATAACATTTTTTAAACTCCAAAAGCAATTGACAGACACCAGAATTTTGATAATTTTTCTCTCAGAGTAGTTTATAACTAACTCCTTTAAACAAGTAAGTGAACTGGTGTCATGTACATTTACTTCATATACCTTTATTTCTCCATTCAAAATTAGCCTTATACGCATGGGAAAACGATTCATGTCCTAAAGTTGTCCTAGAAAGAATTTCAATTCGTATTCAAAGGCATTTTTAGCGTTTAAGAATCTGATTTGACGTTAGTGAGAATTGGTTATTGACGTATCCAATTGCCATGCGCCTTCCAATTCGCATTGAGAAATGACGTGTGGACAGGAATTCAGTTTGAATAAAACGTATATGTGAATGCAACATCAGAGACGGTGTAGGCAAAATTACATCATTTGCATTGCCGTTACAGATATCAATTGTGCTCTTATTCTTTTTTAATTAACGGGCAAGATGATTATTGTCGTTACGCACAGGATATTTCATTCTTGAATACCCGCAGATAACATTTTCCGTGAAATTTAAGTATTCATTTTAAGATTTAGAAATATTCCCTAGAAACTGAAGGGTAGACTTTGAATCAACGGGTAGTTCTATAAACATGATAAAACCGATTGAATTCGTGTTTAGGGTTAGCCAAGCAGTGTTGCTTGATAGTTCTACAGTTTCAGAAAATTACCTTGTTTTTGCATGTTGTTCGAGTTTGAGTATGAAAAATGGCCAGAAGGTTATGATCGAATTTCCCAGCTAGTGGTTGTTAAATGCGAGGGCGCATTTCTCAAAGGCATGGGTTATGTGACGAAATTCAAGTTGTATTATTTTCAAGAATTAACATTTTGGTGGTATTATTTTTTGGTGGATAGCTCGTTCCCTTGGTTTTTATTGTACCTATTTATGGAAACAATATTGCTGACATAGTTTGTGTGAAATAGATAGGTAATAGCTCACGTTGATCACATCAAAGTCTTCTTGAGTTAATAGAGATGTCTGAAAATATGGTATCCATTTGTATTAAATTGTATAGTCAAGCAGTAAGACGTTTTTAAGTTGCGATTTCTACTTCCACTTCCATTGTTTACATATTTTCAATGATTAATTATAGATATTAACAGGTAATAATTTCTTGAGTTTGATACCTTATTCCAATCCGTGATTTATTTAGCCGTCTGTAAAGAGCTTTAAAGATATTGGATACGCTTGGTTTAGACAAACGTTTTGATAATTATGGTGTTTATAAATGGCCTCATCCATGAGGGGTGTTTGTAAATAATAGACTAGTCCAATCCTAGTATAAAAGCAGTTGATCTCACAGATTTCCTCAGTTCTGAATAAGGGCTCACTTCGGCAGCACCGAAATATGTGCAGAATGGTAAAAACATCTACCGTTAAAGTAGACTGGGTTTGATGCTCCCCGCTCATATCATTTGCCTGACTTGTCTCTGTCCGCCATGTTTGTTTATACGACGGCTGACAGTTTATCGCTTGTGATTCAAACAATAATAAGCTGGGATCTATCTGCTAGAAATGGAAGCTACCGACTTGTCGTAAGATGGAAAAATGCCGACAAAGGGGACGATGTCACTATGCCAAGACCTACAGATGTCCGACGGAAAAAGTCATCGAAAGCACGGAGGGAACGAAAACAACGCCGTCTAGAAGCTTTCATTGCTAGAAAACAACAAGAGGGAGGAAATACCAGCTCTGTTGCTAGTGATCCAGTTACTGACCCCGAGGATGAAACGCCAGTTGATAACACGAGTACGCCGGTCCCGACCAGGATAAAGGAACCCGAAGTACAACCCGAAGAGCAAGGATTGTCCGCTCTACCAACAGGTCATGCAGAGGACATGGAGATACCGGTCCAACATGAACCAACTCAGGAGGGACAACTCACTGTACCAAGTGAACAGCTAGAGGACGCCGCCAGCCATGCAGAGACAAGGAACGTACCGACACCTGCAAAGTCTGGGAGGTCTGGAAAGTGTTCCAGGTACCAAAGGTTACACTAGATATGCCGCAGAAAACTTACATCTTCGAAGTGCCAGAAAGAGAAAGTTATCTATTAGTTGATGAAGAAAAACTAGTTGTAATGAAAGAAGTGAAGAAGAACAAAGACGAAGAGTGTTACAAAGCCGTCAGAAGAAGCCATGATCATTGGTATGATGTTAGACATAAAGGGAACTTTGTCTACACGGAGAAAAGAGAAATCGACGTGAAGAAAGTTGCAAAGAGATTCAACCTGAAGTTGAGAGACTTAAACTGAATGTGGCGAGATAAGCCCCAAAACCAAAAATTTAGCTCCCATACCCCTCTTTGGCATTACCAATTGTTTATTGTTATTTTCAAAATTGTCACTGTCCTGAATAAAGTAAGTGAGAACCGAACCGTCAGTCTGAAAAGAACAATCCAAGGACAATGGCAACGTCGGAAAAACGAAGAAACGAAGACATAACATGAGCACGGCACAGAAAAGAAAATGAAGACACGCACATAATTTTATACAAAAATGAACAACACGGACCCAATAAAAACCATGGGTGAGATCAGGTGCACCGGTAGAGTAAGCATCTCCTGCTTCTTATAAGACAACCGCCGTGTTGAACATGTCAACTCCGGTAGTAAAGTCAAATCTGGTAGAGGATTTGTAAAAATTGTAAAAAAAGGCAACTTCGAAAGATAGTAAGGGAAAGGTAATTGATAGATAGATTTTGTGTCGCCTGCTGTAAGCAGTGTTGACACATAGGGATTACTATCCATCGTCTTGCGTCGTCCGTCGTACTGCGTCGTCCTGCGTCGTCTGTCGGTTTTTTAATCCGCAACTCCTTCAAAACTATAAGTCCGATTCCAACCAAACTTTCAGGATATGTTGTTTACCTGGTCTAGTTGTGCACCTGATACTTTAAATTTTGATTTTACAGAATTTAGAGGTTAACCGAGCAAAAATAGCTCATTTGCTAATTCCATCTTTTAAAATCCACAACTCCTCCTCTGCTGTAAGCAGAGTCGACACATAGGTATTACTATCTGTCGTCTTGCGTCGTCCGTCGTACTGCGTCGTCCTGTGTCGTCTGTCGGTTTTTTAATCCGCAACTCCTTCAAAACTATAAGTCCGATTCCAACCAAACATTCAGGATATGTTGTTTACCTGGTCTAGTTGTGCACCTGATTTTAAATTTTGATTTTACAGAAATTAGAGGTTTACCGAGCAAAAATAGCTCATTTGCTAATTCCATCTTTTAATTTACAACTCCTCCTAAGTTCTTAGCCATTTTTAACCATACTTGCATGATATTTTGTTCTCCTTATCTAGTTGTGCACCTGATACTTCGAATTTTGATTTTACAGAATTTAGAGGTTTAAAGAGCCAAAAATAGCTCATTTGCTAATTTCACCCTTTAATCATCTAATGCCCTAAACTGTAAGATATTTTTCAACCACACTTGCAGGATACCTTGTTCTCCTAATCTAGTTGTGCAGCTGATACCTAGAATTTTGATTTTACAGATTTTAGAGGTTCAAGGAGCCAAAACAGCTCATTTGTTAATTTGGGTTGTTAATAGGCAATTACATCACAGCTATAAGTCAGATTCCAACCAAACTTGCAGGGTATGTTGTTCACCTGATATAGTTGTGCATCTGATATATGTTAAATTTTGATTTTGCTATTTTAAGAGGTTCACTGAGCCAATATAGCTCATTTTTTATTCAATTTGTAAATATTGAAATCCATCAAAACTGTAAGTCATATTGCAACAAAACATGCAGGATATGTTGTTCTGCTGATGTAATGTGCATCTGATACTTAAAATTTGATTTTACAGATTTTAGAGGTTCACTGAGCCAAAATACTTCAATTGTTAATTCTGTTTGTTAATCTACAAGACCTTCAAAACTATAATTCATATTCTTAGCAAAGTTTCTTCTGATCTAGACTTGCAAGTATTAGTTAAAGTTTTACATATTTTAGAGGTTAACTGAGTCAAAAATGGCTCTTCTCTAGTGCAGGCGACACAAGTGTTCCATGGCACACCCATCAATTTTTATTAAATACAGCTATTTAAAGAGTTGTTGGAGGCCCTGATAAGTGGCACCTTTGTGCTGGTGATTGCTTGGCTCTGCATAAGGTTCAAGTGTCACTAGTTACATATCATACCTTACATAATTACCAATTCCAAAGGTACATTTAGCCAGTTTGATGTCCATTGGTCCCTTACACACACTAGGAATATCAGTACAATTAGGGAGATACGCTACCATTTAATTTTAGGGGATAATTACAGCAAATCCAGGGAAACGACCTTGGCACGGATCCAAGGGTACAGTAGTACCATCTGGCGTGTAGGAATCGGTTGACCCCCTTCACGTTACAAGAGAACAAATTACCAAAGAATCGAGAAAGGAAAGCCAAAATCAGCTAAGGACATAGCTACGCAATAGGGAAATACTCCTTAGGTTTGAAACAATATTTTCTTAAATTTAGAGATTTCATGTTTTCAAATGAAATCAGTTTTCGGACCAGCACCAAAATACTTGATACTGGGTTAGTGAATACCCTCGAGGACTAACAGTCCAACAGCAGATGCATCAGCCCAGGGGTAATAAATATCAAAATACCGAAGTGACTTTGAATTTAGTTTCCGCTGTTTTTCTTGGACATAGCTGTGGTTTCCTTGAACAATATATACTCTTAATCAAAATTTGATTACTTAGTACTTGGAGGTTTTATGAACTTTTGTCTAACTGATAACTTAAAAAAGAATACTCTCAATATTTGCAGAGACATGTGCATGCTTCTTCTTTGATGTTAAATCTCTGTTCTGTTTTTATTTAGGTGGATCAGTAAAAAGCACCGAAGTCTGAAACGGGAACTCTTTGTACTGTAAAGTACTGAAATGTACTCGACCAGTCTCAACTTGTCTGAAAAATTACTAAAGTAGTCTCGACAAAAGTCTGATTCAGTCTGAAATTTACTAAACAAGTCTCGACCTGTCTCGACTAGTTTTAACGACGAGTACATTTCAGTACCTTTCATTACAAAACGTGCCCGTTTCAGACTTTCAGTGTTATGTAGCGGATATCATGACAGAAGTTAGTGGGCTTTTGTTTATCAAACCTGAGGGCCATTCAGGTTACCGTTTCTTAAGCAAAATTCAATGCTTTCAGGAACAAGTGATATTCAGTGATTCACGCTTTGATTAAAAGATGTTGGTACGCATGTCCATGACGTGACATCCCTTTAACGGTTTTTAAAAATTTCCAGTCCCTTCGTGGCTTTCGAGTAAATGAGGGTAATAACAAAATTACCGAACTGCATTATTAAGAGTCGAAATCAAAAGGGCAAAAGGACAGGGAACCGGAAAAATTGCCGTGTCCGGTTGGATCTCAACAGCAATTGCTATTGAAAGATCGTAGACAGTGAAAATAAATGTATATCCCAATGCTAAGGAAAGATGAATCACAGTTCGGACCGAAACTTAAAATTTTTCCACAAGGGGTTGACATCTTTAAAAGAACCTTTTTTAATGATCGTATGAGACTGAGATTTTTGAAGCCTTGATTAATAAGACGGTCATTGAGATAACTATGCCTAATGAGCGAGTCTGCATAATTGGTGCTGGCTCTCACATAACGAATCAACTGTGAAACATACATCCCGTATGCAGGAGAATGGTGAATGAAAGGATATGAAGTAAATACACATGAGACAAATTCTCTACAAATACATGGTAAAAACAAGCAGAAGTCTGACTATTACTTCCATGTTAGGAAAATAAATAATTTTGAAATCAAAGTCATCCTTTTTGTCGTAAATTTTGTACTGAGATGGTGAATAAAAGGAAACGGAGTAAATGCACATGAGACAAAGTCTCTACAAATACATGGTAAAAAACAAGCAAAGGAACAACGCTTTTATTTTTCGTCAAAATAAAGATGTAAGTCAAAAAAAGATTTCAGTCTATTGGTTTCTGTTTTTTTCTTTTATCGCTAATTCTTGATGATATACTGTATAGTGCTTTATATTCGCGGTAAGAAATTTTCGCGGTTTTCAATCTGTGATTTATTCGCCGTTGTTATATCGCTGATTTTTAGTCAACGCCATTATCTTCATTTATATTATGATTTAAAGTGAAATGTTCGCGGGTATTAATATTCGCGCTTATCATGTAAAACGCGAATAGTGCGAAAATTAATACCCCGCGAAATATAACAACCATACAGTACTAATGGAATCCATTCAGCAAAAGATATATTATTAGTGGAAAGGACACTATCAATATATTTTTAATTGGAATTGAAAGATCTAGCATCTTTTATTTTATGAGCTTTTATGAGTCCCTTAAAAATTCAGTCTCGTGGGAATATAAGAAAAAGCCTGGGAGTAGAGGAGCACAATTCGTGTCCATTGGTATTCTAATTTTGTTAGTAAATAGAAACTCCAGATGTGACAAATATATTATCAAGCGTAGTGCATATCTACTTTTCATCGTAGCATACTTGTCTTTTTAAACTGGTTTTTGAAATAAAAAAAGTAGATTCGTAACCCTAATAAAATATTTTTAATCGGCAAATGGCCTTGTGAATAATACCTTTGATTCATGATTTAAGATTATCATGAGGAAACATGGTATAGATAGCAAGATACCGAAATTACTGTTAATTTATTTGTGTATATGCGCATTTCGACAACTTATGTCTCATCAGTGCAGATCAGACCAAAACATTTGGAAGTCCATCAACCGAAAAAACATGTAAAAGCTGATAGAGAACAAGTAACCAAAAGGATCTAAATAGAAAAGCCAAAATTCAGCTAAGGACACAGCTATGCATGAGGGAGATACTCCTTAGTTTTAAACACAATTTTGCAAAATTTAGATATTGCAAGTTTCAATAAAGTCGGTTTTCGAGTCAGCACCGACTACTGAGTTGGTGAATACCCTCGGGGACTAACGGTCCACCAGCAGAGGCATCGGCCCAGTGTTAGTAAATAGCAAGATACCGAAGTTACTGTTAATTTATTTTCTGCATATACACATTTCCACAAATTATGTCTCATCAGTGAAGAACAAACCAAAAGTGTGGAATGAGTGTGGAAAAATCAAATGTTTGAGAGAATGCGTGATTTGCGATTTTCTAGTTAATTTTTCGAATTTTTATGTAAACAATGGTTATCAGAAACTTAATAGTCTTTGATAATATGTATTTTTGCTATAAACTTCAGTAACGAAGAACACTGTTTGTGTCAATCTTACCAATTAAGTATCCTTTATAATATAATTTTCATATTATGGGACATACTGTGGTTTTACGCCTAGTCACAGAGGCAATAGTGTTATTCATTTTTTCGTTCAATTTTTAGATTAATAAAAATATGACTTTTTATATTATAACGATTCAATAGGCATTGGAATGGCAGACACATCGATCCAATGCCACGATACAAATAAAGACAATATGTGGAGAAAACACCCAAATATATAATGAAAAGGGCAAATTTTGAATAACGGAGTATATACTGACAGCAAGGAATTATGATATACGGAGCCGCTGGAATAGGTTTCTTTTTCGTGCTTCATAATATATGATAAGGATATTAAATTGCTATAATAATATGTGATAAGGATGAGAAAATGTGATGAGGCCAAATTGTTGCATTTAAATCAGATACCAATTGGCATCCGACATATGTACATTGATGAGGTATCAAACGACATAAAATTCACTACTTTGTGAAATAACCAGGTAAACTAGTCTGCATTATATGATTAGGATCACTTTTCTGCTTAAAATATGTGATAAGGTATACATTTCGAGATTTTCAATATATGGTAAGGGTTTCGGTACTATTATGCCAGCGGCTGACCCTACCAAAAAAACATATGGGGGTGACCCCCCCCCCCCCCCGAAACTTATACTAGACTCAGATCATAATAACATTATACATGTATAAACATAGTGGTAGGATGGCATTTATAGATATATATATAGTACACTAATTTGTTTGTTATACCCTCGCAACTCTCACAACAAAATTACCTGGTATACTAATATTTGGTTTACCCTGTTCATCTGCCAAATCAATGTGTGAACATGTACAAAAATTTTAATATGAACGGACAGACTTTCTTCAATGTAATATTCGGATTAAAGCTACGACGACGGAATCCTACGATGGAAATGTTGAATCCACAATGTCAAATAGTCTCCTCATTGGTATACTTGCATTTACTGGGATGTTTTTCTCAATACTGATGGCTTACTTCTGTTGCCGCAGAAAGACCAAATACTATGAGGAACCAGTAAATAATAGTCCACAGTTGTCTGTCTAGATGATTCAGGTCTGTACTCCTCCACGATCAGACATGTTAACAAAATACCGAAGTTACTGTAAATTTATTTTCTGCATATGCGCATTTCGACAACTTATGTCTCATCAGTGCAGATCAAATCAAAATATTTGGAAGTCCATTAACCTAAAATAAAAAGACGTGTAAATGCTGAAAGAGAACAAATAACACATGACTTATGTTCAAATGTCATGCGCTATTTGTTCCTTCATAATATTTGTTCCAAAGGATAAAATATTATTGTATTTGTTCTTAACGGAATAAATGTTATATAACAATTGTTCCAAAAGGAAGAAATATTATGCCATTGTTTATAATATTTGTTCCAAAGGAACTTTTGTTATACGGAACAAATATACGTTGACACAAATACATATCCTAATGATCCATCTGATTAAACCATTGTTGTGACGTCATTCTATTGTATTAACTGTGGATTCTTTTTAAAGAATCCACGGCATCCCCTCTATTGTTTTCTCCAATTTAAAGTTTATAAACGTCCCAAGGGAAATGTATCATAGTTTACTACATTCCACTTCGATCTGATTGTCCGATTAAGCGAAATATTTTTTCGCATCAAGTGTTGTAATACCTTCGTTAGGCACGGACCTTTTTGATTTTCGGGAGGGGTTTACCTGAGTTGGGAAACGTTTGGACTGCATGCTAGGAAAATTAGTTGTTTGTTGCGCAAGTTTTTGTCGAATAAACAGCGTGAGGGCTAGATTATTTTTTAATACAGGCGCTGGTTTAAGAGATTTCTTTTACCATAGACCTCGACCAAAACAACTCAGCCCCACCCCTGAAAATCAAATGGTCCGTGCTTTACTGGGTAGAATATACTAACAGTAATGTATATATTGTACATGTTGTAGAAGCTGGCAACATCGTAATTTCTATTTCCTTCCAGTACTACTAGATTCAACGTGTTATAAAAACGTTGACAATTACGAAGTCTTATTTTACAGTTCTTCAACTTATTTTGATATTCACGAAATTATAATTACAGGTACGTGGATATTAAAGTGTAATAAATTTGTGCAGTCGTGACAAGGTACCCTAACAATGACATTTTTATACGACCGCAAAATTTTTTGCGGTCGTATAATGGTATGGACTTCGTTGTCGTCGTTGTCTGTAGAAACTTTTGTTTTGGTCAATAACTTTAGTTCCAGTTGATCAATGCTTATGAAATTTCCACACAATGTTTCTTGGCACAAAAGGAAGCCTTGGCATAGTTTTACTCATTGTGGCCCCACTCGTGTTTAAAAAAAAGGGCCAAAAGGTTTAAATTTGATGTTTTCACATATTGACTGTGCAATCTTTATCATTTATCGGATTTTGATGGGGATTCTTTCAGTATTCTCCTGAGGAAATTTTCAATCATAAGTGTTCAACAGATTTCACGTCGCAGGTACCGTTCATGAAATAAATGGGCCCAAAAGGGGCAAATCACAGAAATTATATTTTGTTTTATTTTTGGTCCTATTTTGATGCATTTTTTCAGTTGATTGTGATTTGTATTTGTAAATTAAAAAGCAAGCTGAGGAAGTTTTAGTTTCATCAAAGCTTCAATCATTTAAACATAAAGTAAAATTTTTGTTTTGGAAAATCCTTATACATGGAAGTAAAAATATGACGTCATTATCGATATAAAAAAACTGCCTTTTCTTATATATATAAGGTTCAATTACAGCAAGTTGAAGTATTGCGGGCATAGATATAATATTGGATGAAGAAAATCTGGCTTTTGTTATATATTGTAGGTTAAATTACAGCACGTTGAAGTATGGGGGCATCAATATAATATCTAATGCAGAAAATCTGCTTTTTCTTATATATATTTCAGGTTGAATTACAGCAAGTTGAAGTATTGCGAGCATCGATATATTATCGAATGAGGAAAATCTGCTTTTTCTTATATATTTTAGGTTGAATTACAGAAAGTTGGAGTAATTGCGGGCAACGGTATAATATCGAACAAAGAAAATCTGCCTTTTCTTATATATTTTAGGTTAAATTACAGCAAGTTGAAGTATTGCGGGCATTGATATATTATGGAATGAAGAAAATCTGCTTTTTCTTATATATTTTAAGTTAAATTTCAGCAAGTTGGAGTAATTGGGGTAATCGAAGAAAAAAAACTCTGCCTAAATCTGCCTTTTCTTTTATATTTTAGATTAAATTGCAACAAGTTACAATATTGCGGGCATCGGTACATTATGGAATGAAGAAGGTCTGCCTTTTCTCATATATTTCAGTTAAATTACACCAAGTTTCAGTATTGTGGGCGCATTATTATAACGTGGAAATGAAATGTACCTTTTCTGATGTTTGATGTTTGTGACTGTTTGCAGCATATTTTATTTACTACAGGACTGATTTCTATTCAGTTTTATTTAATTTATCTATCTAATTGTTTATTTTACAAAATGACGGAAATTTACAGTATTACAATTTTCGAATACATAAAATTGACTCTTTTCTGGTACATGTATAGTTCTGATATGGTTACGGCAAAATAGAAGAAAATTGCACTCAACGTGTGAAAAATGTGTGCGTTCGTCATGTGAATCGTGTGCGTGTGGTAGAGAATGTGGCACGTATCCATCGCTGCATTTTGTTAAATTTTGAGTATTTACAGTTCTTGTATTGTTTAGAGCTTTACGACTAATCAGAGCAGTCAGGATTCTATGACGGGTTAGAGCGACCAGGGCTCTATGACTGGTCAGAGCGGTCAGGGCTCTATGACAGGTCAGAGCAGTCAGGATTCTATGACAGGTTAGAGCGGTCAGGGCTCTATGACTGCATGGGCTCTATGACTGGTCACAGCAGTCAGAATTCTATGACTGCTCAAAATTAACTTGGGACTGTTCTCATGACTTCTCCTTAAGTAAACTTGCACGAGAGGTTATGTCTGCACCCTACTGTATATGCCACTTATTGAGTACATAGAATATAGTTTCTTGATAAGAGATCATTCATTCAATACGTACTTGAAGGCACAGAATTTTTGTGATATATAAATTATATAATGACCTGAAGCTACAGAACCATAACTATCATTACAACTACAAATACATCTTATATTGTTACAATAACGATAAGAAACTAAATTAACGGAGGAGTCCAAATCGTAATAGCAATATAGTGGCTATATCTATACAGTAAACATAAAGACATCATTCATAAACAGAAATGTAACGCCATAAAATAAGCAGTGTGGACCATGACAAAAATCGGGAGTCCATAAAGGGATTACAGGCAATATTTGCCTTTTTGCCCAAGTTTTGAATGACATGAAACAACCCTTGAATCATCTCGCTTACTATTCAGAGACTTTACGCAGAGAACAAGCATAATTTGTGATATACGACTCAGAGTCACAGAAAAAAATACACAGAGGAAGAAGTGATTAGAGTTTCTGATCAACAATATATTTGTCCAGTTTTAATTTAATGCTTTATTTATTTAATGAGGATGACAAACAGCCCGAGGGCTACAAAGTTGCTCTCCTCAACATAAAGATAGACAAGACAATATAATACAAGACAACATACATTACAAAAACTCTCTCGCACACACTCACGGAATAGAGTACAAATAATAGTAAATAAATACCTACAATAATATATATCAGAATCTTTTACTATTTTCAACTTCAAAAATATATTGAAGCAAAAGGTTGTTGGCAGCCATCGATAAATCATCATTTCCAAATTTAAATATATCAACTAAATATTTACTGATTATCTCTTTATATGCTAAAATGTTCACATTTGGACAGAGTAGTATCTTTAATTATTATAGTATTTACAATAGAGGATGAAATGTTCGACTGCTTCCGGTGTTCTTAAACCACATCTATTACAAAGCCTAGAGGGAATCAAATTATAATTAAATAAATGATCATTCAATCCACTTAGACCTAGTCTAATCCGAGTATGATTTATTTTACCAATATTAAAGCCAAATGAATATATCTTTTTACAATTACTTGTACAGAAAAAGAACTAATTTTTTTAAAGTATTGAAGGAAGCTGATAACTTGTACTCGTGTGGAATTTGGTTCCACTCTCTGATTGTGGAGGGAAAATAATAAAAAGAAAACTTAGCTGTATTCGTTCGTAATGGGAGAATCTTATCCTTACGCCGAAGGTATTATGTATAACTAGAGGACAACAATCAGTTAAATATTTGGGACAGTCATCGTTAATTATTTTGAAGAAGGAATGAATTTTATGGATTTTTCGACGAATAGATAAAGGATTAAGTCCCAATTCATTTAGTAGTTCCTTATTACTTATGATACGAAAAGCACCAGTCATCAGAATGACTGCTCTTCTTTGATTTTTTTCAAGTAATTCATTTTCACATTGTAAACAGTTGTCATACAAAATATCACAATAATCAAGAACTGGTAGAACCATTGTCCAGTTTGGAGATTAAGACAAAAACTGCCCTAGTCCTTTAATTTCAGCTTCCATTATATAGATGATATTTTAACACTAAACAGCCCTCGCTTTGGTGATTTTCTTCATCTTGTCTATCAAAGAGCTCGAAATTAGGGATACTACAGATACTTCAACATCGGCCTCGTTCCTTGACCTTCATCTTGAAATTGACAACAGAGGTACACTACAAACTAGGCTGTATGACAAACGCGATGACTTCACGTTTCCAA
>MJUU01030718.1:3818-16228 GCA_002080025.1 Modiolus philippinarum
AGCAGATTATTCACATGGAATTTTGTTCTGTTCATGATATTGCCGCCATTTTGTTGAAAATTTAATAAACCGGAAGTCCGTATTGGTCCTGGCCGTATTGGCCCAGTAAACCCGTATTGGGCCAGTAATGCATATTGAGCCAGTAAACCGATATTGGGCCTGCCTGGCTGTATTTGTCCAGTTTACGTATCTATATTTGCTCTAAGCATTTTGTATTGCATAGCCAATTTTACTCATATTTTACATAACTATTTAATAATATGTTGTACAATTACGTGTTAAAAAATATTACTTGTACAGTGTCCTGTATTGAATAATTTAGAGTACGTTGTACAATAACTTAAGAACTTACTTGGACAGTGTCCTGTATTAAAGAGTTTATAGTTCCACGGGCATCAAACCGTTAATCGAGCAAAAATGCACGTGAAGGGCTAGGTAATGGCGTTCAAGTATTACATCGGATGCGTGATGGATCAGGCAACTGTTCGTGGAGGACTTAATCAGTGATTTATAGTCATTTTTAAACTGTAGTAAACAATTATTTAAAAGCAAAAATGAAAACTAAAAACCTAACTTTGTGTCAAAATGGCAGTCACCAATGGCTATTTTGGTGTAAAAAAATACGAATATATCTTGCAGTATTCTGAAAAACGAAAAAGACAGCACTTTACCCTATGCATTTTTCATTGACATATAGCTACATTTGGTCATATTTTGATATGATATTTATCTTTTTTCTCCCATAAAACCGAGAGCGACATCAGGTGGTCCCTTCCGGACCACCTGATGTCGCTCACGGTTTTATGGGAGTTCACACTGTAAGTGCTTTAGTTTTTTGTGTTGTCTTGTTATATTTTAGTTCTGTCTTCGTTAGTTATGTTTGTGGTACCGACTTGTCCTTTTCCATGTTTGAATCCTCGATGAATACAAGAGTACCTGATGTCACTCTCAGTTTCACTGGAGTTCACACTGTGAGTGCCTTTGTTTTGAATGTTGTGATTTCTATTTCTGTGCTTTGTGTCTGTCTAACGTCATTGTTATGTGTCTGGTGCCATTGTTTTCTGTGTTCTCGTTTTGGAAATGTCTTTGGACTTCGATTTTTGTGGATTCCCCCCCCCCCCCTTTTTTCNTGGTTCCCCCCCCCCCCCTTTGTTCCTTCGGTATTCTACTGCCGTTGTTTTGTTTTGATATTCCCACAGATATGAACACATATTGTCAGAAGAAGCTTTAGGATCATGTCATAGTTTTGCTTGGACCGTTTGGCCCAAAAAGCTCTTTTCTTGCACGTGAAGAATCAAGCAACGTAAAGTTTGGTTCGTGAAGGATCGACTTGACCGAGCCAATGACAATTTCATATTATACCCCCACTCGCTAGAGAGGGGGTATACTGGATTCGACTTGTCCGTCCGTTCGTGAGAAAAAAAATTTCGTCGCATTTTTCTCAGCTTCTACTAGAGGGATTGATTTCAAAATTGGTATGCAGCCTCTATATGGTTAGTTGTAAGGAACGTCCTATTTTGAGTCCAATCGGATGTGTACTTCCTGTTTGACGAAATGTGGACTAAGTTACAAAATGTAGTGAAAACATGAATTTTTCGTCGCATTTTTCTCAGCTTCTACCAGAGGGATTGATTTTAAAATTGGTATGCAGCCTCTATATGGTTGGTTGTAAGGAACGTATAATTGGTGTACTTCTTGTGTGGACTTAATTACAAAATGTAGTGTTAACATGAATTTTTGGTCCAGCGTTCAATGAGTGGGGGTGTACTTGGTAGCCATTTGGCGACAGCTCTTGTTTGTTCTGCTGATGAAAGTATATAACCCTGAAGTTCTCCGATGATATAAAAAAATAGATATAATAGTATGGGTTGCCCAATATGTTGTGAACATATTAAATCATCTCATGTATTAATTCCGCTGTTAATGATACAAGACCAGAAGGAAAATATCTAATAAAGTGCAATTATAATACATCTTATATTTACAACATGTAATCAAATGTACAGCATAAAATCACTACAATTACCCGGGAGCTAGCACAAATTATAGACACTTTCTCATTAGACGCAGTTATCTCCGTGGTCACCTTATAAATCTAGCTTTTAAAAAATTCCGCCACTTACAACCATTAAAAATTTAATAGATTTTTGTCAGTCCCTTGTGGACAAATTTGAAGTTTCGGTCCAAACTCTGATTCAAGATTCTTTCTTTACTTCACACTGGGATAATCATTTCTTTTAACTGTCTACGACTTTCAATGGCAATTGCTGTAGAGTTGCTACTGGACACTACCGAAATGGAAAAGGGGGGGATGGGTAGCCATAAGACCTGTTTAACCCACCATTTCTTTTGAAATGCCTGTACCAAAAACCTAGTTCGATCCCTTTCTATCATTTGAAGAACATTTATGTAAGCAAAATGGAGGAAAACCAAGCATTTGGAGTTTTTTAAATTACTTTCCTTCTACATGCTTTAAATTAACATTCTAAATAAAATTAAAACATTAATCTGTAAAATAACACAAATTGAATTATTGATTAATAATAAACATCTTTAAAGGGAGTCTACCTGATTCGTTCTTTTGTTCATACGTCCGTCTGTTCGTCAAACTGCAGGTTCATCTTTGCGTTTCCCGGACACTGTTAGTTGGATCTTCATGAAAATTTGTAGACTCATTCACCATAACACTGACAAAAAGTGTTTAATTCCATTTGCAGGATGATGGATAATAGATTGGGCATCTGTGTCTTAGGATACACATTCTTCTTTTAAATAATATTTTATGACAATTTAAGTAATATAATTCTAATAGAAACTTTTGATAACGTACGCAATATTACTACGTTTTAAAACTTCTTGATCAATATAAATTATTATTTTAATATTCAGTTTCGAAAAATTAGCTATAAAATGCCGCTTTATTGTAGTTTATAAAGCTATAAAATATTAACTGATCCTTATTTGCATATTTTGCCTAAAATTTAGTTAGACATCATTCTTGTTGAACCAGACAGCGTGTGTTTCACTAGGATATTAGGCTTTCAATGCACTTCAAATTTTACCTTATTACATATGTCGTGAGTTACTAGTATATGTGAATGCTTAATTTGTTTTTGATGAGGTTTAATTATACTTTAATAATCTTATATTAATATACAAATTCCCGGCACCTGGATCGGTTTTCAGGGACTCCGGCTACAAAGCTGCCAGGTGCGTCGCCAGTTGGTGGATATGGGAATCCCGGGTCTCAAACTATATTTTTTGGTTCACACGTACGGCTGACATTTTCAAAGCACCCCCTTTCATATATTCAATAGTTAGGAAAACCCTACCCATTCATATATTTACGTTGACAATCCTGACCCAATCAAATATTGTGGCCTATATATGTATTATTGCTGCCAATGGAATTAGTTCACACTGGGCACTGTTATTGTACTGTAAATATGTAAACTGCATTTTTTGTTGCATTTTAATTTTATAAACGGCATGCCGAATTATGTACCCATTGATATAATAGATTGATGAGAATTGCATCCCATTGATATATTTGACTTGTCAAAATAGTGACCAATTCCAGCGGTACAAATGTATGTTTGTTCTCACAAAAATACAGGAAGACCCCCACCCCCGGGAGGGGAATGCCCTGCCTATGCGGATAAGTCAGGTCATTATACGGGAAGCCTGACCGCGAACAATTTTAGCCCTATCTGAACAGAGACACGCCACGCTTCATGCAGTGAAGGAATAGAAATAGAAATAGAAATATTTATTAAGACAAATCATGGACTCTTACGGGTTTAGCAGTACAATATATCATATAAAAACCTCTTCTATATTTTTTCTAAAGAGGGCAGAGTCACTTTGGTTAAATTTCCTACCCCTACCCATTTCACCCCTTTTCCAGTGGCAATCACAACTCGTTTCCACCTTTGCTCTTTCTTCTTTTACTACTATTTTTTAATTGATTAATTGCATATAGCTGAAATAGTCTCACTGGAGCACTCTAACTAATAAATCAATCAATTTACAAACAAGCCTCTTCAAAGGTTTAGTCCTTTACGAGCATACTTCACGAGCTCAATTGTTCGTTGCTGATCCTTCACGGGCAGAAAATAGCAGTTTCTATGTTTTCAACGTTGATATATTGTATATAGAATTACTATTATTATTATTATTGCAGAAATGAGTTCATTGGTTATTGAAACATCAAAGTTTATCAATATCTTGCAAAGTGAAGTCTATTTTGTAAATAAAATAAACGAAATGACACCTTTCTTGTAACCATATCTTCACATAGGAAATGTGGGTGGGGAGTCTGCCTTTGACGTTTTTGAGAAAACTAAGCATTTTCGAACCATGAATTTAGCATGGATTGATAGGTATTGCTAAGCCATTTTGACAGTCATATCTAAATTTTAGAAATTTATCCGCATAAATAGAATATAATGAAATAATCATTGACCTTCAATGTTTTTTCCTGGATAAAAAGTCCTTCACGAGCCGTTGCCTGATCCATCACGCATCCCAGGCAATATTGACTGCAGTACCTAGTCCTTCACGTGCATTTTTCTCGATAATCGGAATGATGCCCATGAGTTCGTAGACATGTTGGCAATTCACGTCAATCCAATTCGACAGTGTTTTGTATTAAATAGTTTAGAGTATGCACACATGTTAAGAACTTACTTGGACAGTGCTCTGTATTAAATAGTTTAGAGTATGTAGATATGTTGAGAAATTATCTGGTCTAGGCCTGTCTTGAAAAGGTTAGAGTACGAGACATGCTGACCACCGACTTCGACAGTTGTATTAAACATACTATAGTACAAACTACGTAAACATAATTAGAACTCACTTGGACATCTTTTATTGCATGGTTTAGATTCTGTGGCACTACCTTTGCAGTTCAATCCACCATAGGCAGGTCTTGGGTTTGTACAGAATCTTGATCTTGTTGTGTTTCCAGGACCACATGTACGACTGCAAGACCCCCAGGGTGTCCAAGCGGCGAATCCACCATCGACTTAATAGAAATGAAATTAAATTGTTAAATTATCATGTACAAGTTCAACCCACCATTTCTTTTAAAATTTCTGTACCAAGTCAGATAGGACCATTGTAGTCAACAATTTTCCATGTGATTTCTACCTGATTTGTCTTTTGCTCCCATGGACTTCCGCTCTTGACAACTCTGTTCGGTAATTTTTTTATTACCCCCATTCAAATAATAACCATTTTTTTAAATCTTATTTTATTATAAATTTGGCTTACGCACATATATGAGAATTCTGAGAATATAAGTATATCACGAAATTGGATTCATTGGGTTTATCTCCTTATCTCCACAAACAATATTTCTTGTATAGGGTCTGTAAGTCTCGTTCCATTTCGTAATCCAAGGTACATCATTTGTACCCGTAAGTTGCATTATTATCAAAACCAAATGACGTTTCAAACGCAAATTTGGACTTCATAATGCTGCAACGTCATGTTTTGGTGGGACACGTTTTCAAATTGCATTTTTATCGTGAATTCTCGGGGTCACATAACGAGACTTGCAGACCATATTACAAAGCTAAAAATACGAAATATACACCTGGCGTGCATCGTTGTATGATGAATTTGAGTCGGGTACAGTATAGAGAACAGGAGATGCTTACCCTTTGATCTCTGTATTTTAAGAGTTTGCACTAAGAGTGCTTTCGTTTTGAATGTTATTTTTTTTTTATGTTCTAGCGAATTGTTTGTGATGTGGCCTTACTCTTCAGCCTTTTGGTGTTCTCATTTTTGCCATGTCTCTGTACTCTGATTTTTGTAATTTAAATGAATGTGTTTTGTTCCTTTGGTGTTCTCTACTAGTGTTTTATACACATTTAAAATTACTGCTTTATCAAGTTTTGCACGGGAGAAAAATTATAACAGTACATATTAAGACTATTTACGCTAAAATATATGTAAGCCTGTTCAAAGGAATTGTCTAAAGTATTTCAAAATTACGTTTTGTTCCCCATTTTTCTTTTCAAGATTGTTGTCATGGAGTTAGTAGTCTACCTGTAAGGGTTTTATTCGCATGTTTATTATACTATAGGGAAACGGGAGAGAGAAAGGGAAGGTTTAGGAACCCATAAACCGGTTTAACCCTACCGCTGGCTTTTGCTAGTGCCGGTACCAAGTCCGGCTGTCCCGAGTTCCTATCGTTGTTTACGTTTGTCTTTTGTATTTTATTGTGGGTTTTTGCTTGTGCAGTTCCTATTTACTTTGTGGCATGTGGCTATGTTTTTCGGCCATTGTAGGTGTTTCCTGTTATCTTTTTTATTCTATTTCCACCTTCATAAAATCTGACACGTTTTGTTTGTTTGTTTGTTTTTGTTTTGTTTTTTTATTTTATTTTTATTTTTTATTTATTTATTTTTATTTGTTTTGTTTTGTTTTTTGCTTTTTTGTTTTTTTTTTGTTTTTGTTTTTGTTTTGTTTTTTGTTTTGTTTTGTTTTGTTTTTTTGTTTTTTTTTGTTTTTTGTTTGTCTTGTTTTGTTTTGTTTTTTTGCTCAAATGTAAGCTTTATATTCATATATAATGTTCCGGTTTATAACATGTATGCCTATATTGTGAAATACAGTTACCTGGCTTATAGAAAACCCATTCTCCCGTTGACCCAAAACCAGTACAAAACCCAATGTTTTTGACAGGAGTCAACGCAGCAACACTATTCCACGTAATGAATTTGTTACTGTTCACATTAGTTCCTCTTCCAATCTCAATATTGTGGCTATTCCATCCAATCCAGAATTCCTTGTGCAGTTTACAATCAACAAATTGGCCTGTTACTTCTTTTGCAGCAGGAATTTGTTGTCTACCTTGACGAATAACTGTTTTTGTATTACTGTAAGCACCAATGACTAACTCGTAAACAAGATCTTGTTCATTGTTTCCATTTATCAATGCCAAATATGCTTCACTGCATGCCTTCACCTTAAAAGTGATCGAGTTGTGTGTTGTTATGATTTTAGTGAAACCGCTTATCATAATATATTTTGGAGTGTATTCAGTATTTGGAGTTTTAACTGGAAACTCTTGTCCTGTGAAATATAAAATAGGATTATGCTTTGTCACAAGGGAGTTGAATTTCTAAATTTTGACACCAATTTTTATTTTTGATAATTGGGTCTGTTAGTCTCGTTCACTTTTGAACTTCCGGGTACAATACGTGTACCCGAAAATGCATTTTTCACGATAAAATATGACGTACCAAACAAAAAATTGAACGTCATAATCCCAAAACGTTATGTTTTAGCGGGAAACGTTTTTCGAATTTCAATTATATCGTTAAATCACGGTGTCTCACGACTAGACTTACAGACCTAATAATAAAATGAAAAATATTGTAAGGATGCCCAAAAAACTTGAATTGGGATGTGAAACAAAAAATTACCGAAAAAAATAGATATATCTTTTGATTTAAAGGAAAAAATGCACAGAATCTAGGGACATTTTAATGACACTTTGGCAAGTAGTATTAAATCAATTAGGGCGCTTAATTTGTGATACATATATATTATACAAGATGGACCTCAAACAGCTTGTTTGAAAGAGAAATAATGGTCTACCCTGTGACATTTAATTGGAGTTGATTGGATGTATTGTTGAGGTAAAATGTATTCTTGTCAATAAACTGGCCAATAATCGGAAATGTGTTATGCAGTGGTGAATCCAGACTTTCTTCTAAAAAAGGGGGGTGGGTGGTGGAGGGGGTGTACAATGGTGTTGAACTGCAATCACATGTCACAATTTACAAGCGAACTGCACTAGAAAAAAAATAATGAAAATATGAGACAAACATAAATAAAGATAGGAACTGGGGATAGCTGGCCGTGGTACCGACACTAGCAAAAGCCGGTGGTAGGGTTAATCCGGTTTATGGGTACCCAAACCTCCCCTTTCTCTATCCCGTTTCCCTATAGTATAATAAACATGCAAATAAAACCTAATACATGTAGAATACTGACACAATGCCACTGTCTTGTAAAAGAAAAGCATAAGTCCAAACGTTATTTAGACAGATGAGTCAAAGAGTGTTCGATGCTAAACTACCGGCTAGCTCAAGGAACCTAGTTTGATGGTGAAACACTGTCGCACTCAAACTCAAAACTCCCCGAAGGGTTTGGTAAAGAGTTGTCATGTATTTCAGTAGACATCGGCAGTATCAGTAAGAGGCCAGTATATATGTAAAGTCTGCAGGTCACTGGAATCCAACGACAATTTAACGAATTTGTTCAGAATATCTCTCTGATATCCACTCTTACGTAAAGAATGTAAGTTACGTCCCAGTTTTTCCGGATTATTTATGAGTTTCTGACATTTTTAACAACATTTCAATAAAATCGAGGATGAGAAAAGCCCTTTGTAATTAGCTGTTTGCGAGTCACGTCATATCTAGATATCAAATGTTTATATCTTCTGTAAAACTTCTTAAAAGTATTTAATAATTTATGAAATCTGCAACCTTGTTGTAAAAAATTGGATGTGAGAGTAAGATTACGCTGATTAAAATCGTCAAGGGTAGAACAAATGCGAGCGAATCGTACAAGTTGAGATATATACATCCCGTAGGATGTAGTTAGGGGAACATCGCCGTCAGGAAAGGGGAAATTAGTAATAGTAAAATCAAAATCACCCCTTTTATCATTAATTTTAGTTTTTATTTATCCAGAGTCAATGATGATACTTAGATCCAGAAAAGGGCAGTATTTAGAATCATTGTTTGCTTTATTAGCTTATTAAGTTTCAGTTGTTGTGGGTAAACGATGTCGACATAAGCTAAAATCTGAGGATTGTCAATAGTAAGGATATCGTCAAGGTACCTGCTATTATCACTGAAAAAAAGGAATAAGTTTACCACTATTTGGTATAGTTCTATTTTGTAGTTTTTTCATGAAGTCCCGTTCGTAACAGAACAGAAAAAGATCTGCAATGAGAGGTGTACAATTAGTACCCATGGGGATTCCAATGACCTGATGATAAACAATGGTGCCAAAAACGAATACATGTATATATGTTGTCTAGGAAGAGATTCAGTGCCTTAATTATATCATCACATGTCCAGGAGCTATGATTGTTGTAAGTAATATTGTAGAAGAATCCTTGCTTTATGTTACAGCAAATAAACTGCAGACCGGAAAACTCAAAGAACCATTTAATAAGTTGACCCTATTTAATCAAATTATGTGAAAGGGTTGTATAAAGTATAGAAGTGTAGAAACTTCATAACTGTCAAGAGATGAAACTGGTCTTTCTATAGATTATAATTTATCTAAAACTTCAATAGAATTTTTTACATTCCAAAAGTAATTTACACCAGAGTTTAGATTTGTTTTTCACAATAGTTTATAACTAACTCCTTTATACAAGTGATTGCACTTGTTAAATGGAAGGACAAATTTGTGATAGAATAATTACTCGAAGCCGAAATTAAATGATGTTTGTAATTGATTTTTGTGAAGTACTTAGTAGGTAGGGTGTTATCTTTAGGTGGAACTTTGAGCGTTTCTGTATCCTTGTATAGTTGTTTGGTGAGTGTTTTCTCGTCACAATTTGTACGTTTAAAAGTGCTAGACTCGGCCAATTCGGTTTTTTTGGACATCGATATAGTATTTTATTCAGACGATGGCAATGTTGTTTGAAGCTTTGTCGACGGTTGCAAACACATATTTCTCACCAAGTTATTTCAGTTTGGACTTAATTCTGTAAACAGACAGCTTAGGAAGTGACTCATAATAATTTTCTTTATAGCAATTAATTCTGTTTGTGACTTTAATAATGATTTTATCTTTTTAACAGCGTGTGAAAATATAGTCTCTAACATTGTTTCCAGTTCTCACATCGAGATAGTTAAATTTCACTGTTTACCCGAGAACTTTAAAATGTGAAAATTTAGCTATCGAGATGTGAGAAATTATCATAATAAACCGGAAAACAATGTTAGAGATTTCTCTAATTTCTACTCAATTTATTTGAAGTAAAACGATCTCCGTAGTCTCCAGTCTCAAATATGCCGCCATTTTGTTGCTATCATCGTTGTTATTTGTATCATTGCGCAATTCATTGAAAAGGGTGCTGAATATAATATGATAAAGTTGTCATATTATCAATAAATTAAGTTATCTAAGTCATAAAAATGCAAAAACCATTTCCGCGTTAGAAAATGATGCAGGTGTTAATTTCATCAACATCCGGTTGCACTATTTCTAGAAACTGACACGAGACATTTACATGATTGACCGATCGTCAAGTGAGATCAATTTCCAAACATGTTTATTAATTTCATCTAGCATCATTTGGGAAGTATTTATTTCGAACAAGAATTAGAGAAACTGAATTAGCTTTACGTTCTGATGAAATTGTGTGATAAATCTAAATCATAAAAGAAAGGAAATGGGGTAAATGTCAAAGAGACAATATTAAGTATCTATAATAAACATTTATCTGGCTTTGTTTTTAAAATTCCAAGATTATTTACGTGAACTTAGATTTTTATTAATTTAAAGACAAATACAAAACAAGTAGAATACCGATGGAACAAGGGAAGTGATGATAATAAAAATCAAAGTTCAACGACGTGACAAAAAACGGCAACAAACTAGAAAAGCCTTTAATGAAATATCTGGACAGAAGAAAACAATAATAAGTATGAAAGAATTGATAGAGAAAAGTAAATGTAACATGTCTAAACATAACTTAATAATTACATTTCATGCATATTCATTTAAATATCGTGAATTTGATAGATGAACATCAATTATTTAGCATATCAACCTGAAGTTACAATTCCCATTAAACACATTTGACCACACGATTACGTAGCGGATGAATTTGCTTGTGATATTTCGGTTTTAAAATAAAATTTTAAGATTTGAATGCATTAATTTGATGTTTCACATTTTCAACATGAAGCTTCGGTCAATACTTTCATACCTCAATGAAACTTCAAAATAATGCATTCAATTCTTAAAAACAACTAAGGATAGAGCTACTACACTCAGAAACTTACAGACAGCTAACACATCTAAGAAGAAAAAAACCAAACAAACTTATATTAAATGCCAGTTTGTAAATAGCTTTTCAACATCTTATGTCTCATTAGGGCATCTTTAAAATCCAGCATTTCGGAAACCAGACATCAAAACATACGAAAGGGATAATAAATGAATGATAAGTAATGAAACCAGTAAGTAACCAAAACTGTTTTATTGTTACAAAATTTTCACTCGATTTCTTATGGAATTATTTAGCACATATTCGGTAAAAGGTACAACAATTTCATTATTTTGAAGTATGTTAATTTTAACAGAAGGTTGAACTGTTTTCATCGATGAATGTATATTGAACAGATACATGTAAAAATATAAAAAAAAAGATAAGGTAGCCAGCAGTTCAGTGGCAAGCACTTCTTGACAATTCCAGTCAGATTACGATTTGTATCATTATTTTCTTGTTCAATATATTGGTCTTGCACTTACTAGTCTTCATATAGTGCTGTGAAAAACAGTTCTTCCAAGGTATAATGGCAGATGCACCGACAATGAAACTTGCATGATGATTAAAGTGTCTCAGTGGTATTATTCCGCCATCTTTTTTCGAATATTTGTTCATTTCGGTTTCATTAATTAAGAAAATTTAGAAAATGGTTACTTAAAATGTGAAGAAAATTCCAAAGTATTTAAAAGTTTTATTCCTCATCACTTTTACAACATTACAAAAGGGTGAACTAAAACAAATGTGCTTTAAATCGTTTGCCAGATTTACGGAACACAGAAATTGTGCAAGGGAGATAAAGTGATAAAAGAATTTTATATAGATATCACTAGAGAAATTAACATTTCGGAATTTATATCTCTTATTTCAACGTTAACCCATATTTTTATATAGAAAGTATATAATGATTTCAAAACACATGCAAAGTATGATTTTTGAAGCTATCCCGAGGGTATTCACCAGCCCAGTAGTCAGTACTTCGGTGCTGACCCGAAAGCCGATTATTTTTGAAACCTTTCAATATCTAAAATTTTGTAAATTTTATTGAAAACTAAGGAGTATCTCCCTCATGCAAAGCTCTGTCCTTAGCTGATTTTGGCTTTAAATTTAGATCACTTTGGTTATTTGTTCTCTTTCAGTTTTCAAACATCTTTGAGTTTATGGTCTTCCAAACGTTTAGATTTATCTGCACTGATGAGACGTAAGTTGTCGAAATGCGCATATGCAGAAAGTAAATTCACAGTTACTTCGGTATTTAGTTATTTGTTACCACTGGGTCGATGCCACTGCTGGTGGACTGTTAGTCCCCGAGGGTATTCACCAGCCTAGTAGTCAGTACTTCGGTGCTGACCCGAAAGCCGATTATTTTTGAAACCTT
>MJUU01030718.1:16306-26844 GCA_002080025.1 Modiolus philippinarum
AATTTAGATCACTTTGGTTATTTGTTCTCTATCAGTTTTCAAACATCTTTGAGTTTATGGTCTTCCAAACGTTTAGATTTTATCTGCACTGATGAGACATAAGTTGTCGAAATGCGCATGTGTAGTAAGTAAATTCACAGTGACTTCGGTATTTAGTTATTTATTAATCATTGTCTTATCATTTCTATGTAAAATACTTAAATTTTCAATATTAGTTTTTGCGCTTAAATGCACGGCGACCTCCAAATTTTATTATTATTTTCATATATTTTTAGAGTCCAGTGATTAGTTCAATTGTGTTCACATGATCATGTATATTTCTTAGAGTTGTCAATAAACCTAAGAATTGACTTTACGTATTGACCTCTGCTAAAAATAGATCAGTTTTACATTATCATTAAATATAAGGTATAAAAGACGTATTGACTTTACGTATTAACCTGAGACTAAAAATAGATTATTTATTAAAATATTCTTTTACTAAATTACAAAATTTCTTTGGTATCATTGGTTTGTCTATTTCAAATATACAAAACGGGCGTATATTCAGTTCCATGAATCTATTTGAAAATATGGATGCAAAACAAACGAATAAGCAAACACATCATATAAAATTGAGACTTGTTAACATAAGTCTCTAAAAATGCGTAAATTTGGAAAATGAGAAAACTATTATAGCCTATTAAATTCGGTTAATGAAGACATTTATTGACATGAGAAAGGTATATTGACACTCGGACTACGTCCTCGGTCAATATATCTGTCTCATGTCAATAAATTTCTGCATTGACCTCATTAATAAGCTATAATTGTATATTATATATTTTATAATGATGCAATTATGTTTGAACACAGAAAATTTCTAAAAATTCTATAAAAGGAAAAAAATACCCTGCAGACACCTTAAGTGTAGAGGATAATATACAAATATAGTCTGTGTATGAGGTCGATACGATGTTATATCGACCTCGGAAAAGCATATTCACTGAGGATGAAATCTGAGGTCGATATGCTTTTCCGGTTCGATATAACATCGTATCGACCTCAAACACAGACTATAATTGCTATATTATTAATTTACAGAAACAGGTCATTCTTATTCTTTGTCTGAATAATTAAATGCAAGATATAATTGAATTATTTAAAAAATGATATACATTTTAGAATTTAATATACTAGAATATAATTACAATGTGTATACTATATAACATTCCTATAGAAAATTCATTAAAATTAATTAAATAAGATTTTAATGTCATAGGAACACGTGATATGAAGCCCATGATATGGATTACTATTTTTGGTAACATGTGATATAACTTTTTTTATATACTGTTTCCTAGTCAATCTTTAAAAATACAGTGAGTCATATGATCATGTCTAAACAAATCAAATTTCTCAAACGATATCAAATTAATAATATTATTTCATATTGCATACTTTCCGCAGCCATCCCTTTATGTTTATTATTTTCTCAATTATGATCATATAGCATGCATGATTGTATCTTATAGTTTAAAAAATGTTACAAAACGGCTCAAATAAGTAATAAAGGAATATGGAGTAAATGTACATGAGACAAAGTCTCTACCAATACATGGAAAGAGGAATACAGCAATGCTTTTATTGTTGTTCTTTATCTTGAAGTCACCATGACGCCTTCGACAATGAACTTTGCACATACCTAATAGTAAGTTCAAGGCGTCGTCTAGCACTGAGCAGTTTTAGCGGATTTCATTGCTAGATGTCGAGCAACGCTATATCAATGACTTTATAAACATAGTCAATAAACATAAAATTAACTGACAAAGTATTCTTACAATTGCTGTCATCGATTGCCCAACAAAAAGACTAACAGAATACAATAAAAATCATTTTATTTCACTTCCTGTATTTAGCGAGGAAGCAAACATGTATTTTATGAAGAATGTGCATGTAATAATGTTTTGGAAATGTATTTCTTTATATTTTTGGGAAAAGGAACACACATTTTCAAAAAGGGTAAAATTGTCTTCGGACACACGTCCTCTATTCTTTCGAAAATGTCTTTTCATAGGATGCTTGGACATGAGGTTTATTGTATGAAAACATGACACGTCCATTAAATATGTTTGTTCATCCGAAGGTACCTTTCACTTTTATTATCCAAATACTACCTGCAATTGAGGATGGTATACTAGATTACTACATGAAGGAAGTATATTATCCGAGATGGTAGTTGAGGTAAACCATCGTTTAGTATAAGTTTATAGCTCCGTTTAACCCCATATCGAAGAAGTGCCATAGCTGTATTATATTTGATAAAACACCGTGCTTCATCCCGCCAAATCTATTTGGAATACAATTCTCGATGTTTATCATTCATTATTAGAGAAAAAGATTACACTATTTTATCCCGCTATTTACCATATTTTTCCCACTCTCGATAGTTAAATTTTGAAAATTTTTGAAAAGATCGGCATGTCTCAAAATTAAAATTTTAGAATTTGACCATCTTTAGGGGATAAAATATTGTATTAAACGGGATCTTGTAATGAAATTTATATTTACTTATTGTTGAATAAAGTATTTCCATTTATATCGGTGTGACCATATTTATAGTTTCGATTTACTTATTTCATACAAAAACAACATTTGTAAATTTTGATTACATTTTTTCCGAATAGTTGTATATTCGGATTTAATCACTGGTACAAATGCTCAACAAAAACTCTGGCACATTTCAGCAATTCTGGAACATTATAAATTTAATATCCCTTTTCATGCAAATATTTCAACTAATATGAATTGGATGCAAGTCCAAGAAGTCTAACAAACGAGTTCCCATTTTAGAATTCGAAAGTAAAAGATAAGATAGCAGGAAACATATACAATTGCTGAAAATTACAGTCACATGCCACAATCTGTCAGGGAACTAAGCAGGAAAAACACAAGACAAAAGACGTAAACGTAAACAACGGTAGAAACTCGGGATAGTCGGACTTGGTACCGACACTAGCAAAAGCCAGCGGTAGGATTAAACCGGTTTATGGGTACCAATACGAATAAAGCAAAATACAGATAGACTACTAACACCATGACCACAATCTTGAAAGGAGAGAAAATGACAATACGTAATTTTGAAAGATGGGTCAAGGGGTGATTGCCGCTTAACTGCCGGCTGACTCAAGGAGCCTAGTCTGCTGGTAAAACACTGTCGCACTACGGAAGAAAATCAGACTCAAAACTTCCCGAAGGGTTTGGTAAAGAATCATCATATATTTCAGTACACATCGTCAGTATCAGTGAGAGGCAAGTATGTGTGTAAAATTTTCAGGTCACTAGATCTCAAAGCTAATTTTACGGATGTAAGCCTAGTATCTTGTCGTTATCCCCTATTAGGTAAAGAATGTAAGTTACGTCCCAGCTTTTCTGGATCTTTAACCAGTTTTTGCCATTTTTACAACATTTCCGTAACTAGAGGCTCAGATACTGAGACTGTATCGCTCACCTGACAAAAATGTTTCTAAGCCATGCCTATGCTGATAACCTATTTTTTTCCTTTAGGGCCTAATGGTAAGCTATGTTCTCTACTGACATCCATATTGTCAGATTCAATTGAAATAAGTAGTAATTGTTAAGATATCTCCATACATTACTCCAATACAGTTAAGTTAAATTTGATTTAATGGTTTCAGAGTAGATGATGAAAATGAAGATTTTCCCATACAATCCTACGCTAGAATCCGCGCTGGCCACCATGTTTTTGATCGGATCAAAACAAAATGAGCGATCTTTTATTATGGATCTCCCATAAATCATTCCTGTAACATGTGTAAAGTTTGGTTGTATTTGCTTCAGTACACATTGGTTTCAGAGGAAAAGATGAAAATGTGATTTTTCCCGTAGGGTCCAGTGTTAAAACTATGTTCTGCGCTGGCGGCCATCTTTTTGTCGGATTGGAACGAAATGAGCAATATTTGTTATGGATCTTCCATACTTCATTTCTGCAAAGTTATGTTAGATTTGCTTCAGCAGTTTCAGAAGAGAAGATGAAAATGTGATTTCCCCATAGGGTCCAATATCAAACTATGTTCCATGCTGGCAGCCATGTTTTTTATCAGATCCAAGGAAAATTAGCAATCTTTGCTAAGGACCTTTAGCACATTATTCCTGTAGAGTTTGGTTGAATTTAATTCAGTGGTTTCAGAGGAGAAGATGAAAATGTGTTTTTCGAATAGGGTCCAATCGCGAACTATGGTCCGTTGCCATATTTTTATCAGATCGGAATGACAAGAGCAATCTGCGTTGTGGGCCTCCCATACATCATTCCTGTAAAGATTTGTTTAATTTGCTTCAGATGTTTCAGAGGAGAAGATGAAAATGTGATTTTCCCTTAGGGTCCAATGTTTAACTATGTTCCGTCCTGGCGGCCGAGTTTTTTATAAGTTCGGAACTAAATCAGCAATCTTTGTGAAGGACCTTCTATACACCATTCCTATAAAGTTTGGTTGAATTTACGTCACGGTTTCAGAGAAGAATGAAGGACCTTTAATACATCATTCCTGTAAAGTTTGGTAGAATTTGCTTCAGTGGTTTCAGAGAAAATGAAAATGTGATTTTTCCCATAGGGTCTAATGTAAAACCTAAGTTCCGCGCTGGCGGCTATATTTTTATCGATTAGAACGAAATGAGCAATCTTAGTAAAGGACATTCCATATATCATTCCTGAGAAAATTTGGTTGAATTGCTTCAGTGGTTTCAGAGGAGAAGATGAAAATGTAAAAAGTTAACGAACGGACGACGGACGCCAAGTGATGGAAAAAGCTCACACTGACCCTTTGGGTCAGGCGAGCTGAAACAAGGATAAGAAATACCTATGGTAATATACAGCGCGTAGGATGGAGCTAGAGGAATGTCGCCGTCAAGGAAAGGGAAATTAGTAATAGTGAAATCAAAATCATCCCTTCTATCATATACTTTTGTTGTTTTTTTTCTACCAGAGTCAAAAATGATAGATCCAGAAAAGGGCAGTATATTGAGTCATTGTTAGCTTTATTTAACTTCAGATCTTGTGGGCAAATGATGTCTACATAATCTAAAAACTGGGATTTATCAATAGTAACGATATCTTCAATATACCTGCTGTTATCATTGAAAATAGAAATAAGTTTATCACTGTTTGGTATGGTTCCGTTTTGGAGTTTTTTTCACGAAGTCTCGTTCGTAACAGAACAGAAAAGATTTGCAATGAGAGGTGCACAATTAGAACCCATGGAAAACCTATGACCTGTTGATAAATAGTGTTGCCAAAACGAACAAAAATGTTGTCACGCAAAAGATTGAGTGCAGTTATCATATCATCACATGTCCATGAGCAATGATTATTGTAAGTAATATTAGAGAAGAATCCTTGGGGTTTTTTGTTAGAACAAATGAACTGCAAACCAGAAAATTAAAAAGACCATTTAATCAGTTGACCTAATTTGGATTTAATCCAATTATGTGGAAGGGTTGTATAAAGTGTGGAAAAATATTAACTATAACGGATGAAACTGGTCTTTGTATAGATTGTAGTTTATCTAAAACTTCAATAGAATTTTTTAAACTCCAAAAGTAATTTACACCAGAGCTTTGATAAGTTTTTTCACAGTATTTAATAACCAAATCCTTCACACAAGTAAGTGAACTAATTAAATTGATGGATAAATTAGTGGTAGAACACTAACTGGAGGCCGAAATAAAACGATGTGTGAAGGGATTTTAGTGAAGCTTAGGAACCCAGTACATAGTAGACAAGGTTTATCTTTTGATGGAACTTTAAGCATTTCTGTATCGTTATAATGTTATTTGGTTAATGTTTTTCGTCCCAATTAGTACGTTTGAAAGTGTCTGATTTGTCCAATTCGTTTTGTTGGACGTCGGTATAGTATTTCTTTCACACGAAAGCAACGTTGTTGGAAGCCTTGTCAACAGGTACAAACAAATATTTTTTACCAATTAAGATCCTTTAGTTTTGACTTGATCATATTTTCAGACAGTTTAGGAGGTGACTCGATATAATTATCTTTATAAAAATCTATTGCGTTGGTGATCTTGGTAATAATTTTATCTTTAAACAAATTTAGTGCATGTTTGTCTGCACTTTCGCGTTTGCACAATTTTTTTTTACAATAATTGGTTACTGCGTCTTAAATTATATAAAAACATGCTTGACAGTTTATTTTTGAAGGTTGGCGGTATTTAAGCCCTTTTCTAAAGAATCGTCGAACTTTTTATCTTCAATGATGTTAAGATTTCCCATTAATATACGTCCGTAAGGGTCATAGCGATACGGCGATGTGGAAAGTCTCAGCTGCTAGGTTTTTTTTTTAAAAAGCATGATATGTAATAGAAGTGTAATTGAAAAAAGTCTTTAGTCTTTATGGCAGGTTTTTAAAAGAATAGGAAATGACAGGCGTGTCAGGGTTGTCAAATTAAACGGGTACAAGCTTTTGAATGTCTGTGTCCCGATAAATGCCTGCAATATCAATAAAGTAAATTCCTTTATTGATATATTTATTTTTTTTTAAATCATTTTACGTGTTCATTGGATTTTTCGATTCTAGGGTAAAGTCGATGAAAACAAAAAGCATAGATAATTTTAGAACATTCATAGAATGGACTATTTACAGACATAGTATCACACGCGTAAGAATTTTTTTTTTAAAGTTGTGCAACAGGAATTAAACAAAGTTTAGTGAACAAGCCATGCCGCCCATTGTTTTTGAAAACATTATATAGATCTTTAATATTTACCAGGTTTTTACGTTTGTTTTTAATATTACAATTCACTCCTCTTCACCCTCAATTGGTTATGTCTCAGGGTTATAAGTCTTAATATTCTGCACATCCTGAACAACTGTTCTGTAAAATTTCTTTCAATTCCAAATACTTTAAATTTCTCTACCTTTTTTCGTTTTCCGAAGCACAAGTCGCCAATTGAAAAAAATTCTAAGACAGGAAAAAATCAATCTCCCTTCAAAGGAAAAATAATTTAAAGATTCACAATAAAGGGATATGGAGTAAATGCAAATGAGGCAAAGTCTCTACAAATACGTAGTTATAATAGACAATGGAACAACGCTTTTATTGTTGTTCTTCACCTTGAAGTCACCATGAGGCCTTCAACAATGAGCTTTACTCATACCTCACAGCAAGTTCAAGACGGCCCCTAGCACCGGTTTAAGCGGAATTCATAGCTAATTGTCGAGCAACGCTACATCCATGCTTTTTAACCTAATGATCCATGGATGCGGGATCGTCAACAAACATAAATTTAACTGGCAAAGTATTCTTACAATCGCTGTCATCCACTGCCCGACAAAAATACGAGAAAAGACGATCACAACATTCAAACAACCACGGGGCACTCATCGAGCCAATTGTAAGAAAACTTGGCATAATAAAATCATGAGATGTGGGCACAATAAACAGGTGATCAGAAAAACATTTTTAGATTACAAAAATTAAAAAAGGCCAAAATATGAACGTGTGATAGCGTATCCATATGAGAGATTCTCTCAAGAACAAGTACACCATAACTGAAATGTATATAGAGCATATACCTGTATTATACGTAAATATCCATTCTCCTGTTGCACCAAACCCAGTGTAAATTCCAATACTTTTTATCGGATGAAGTCTGGTGTTACTCTTCCACTGAAATACTCTTCTTAATGGATCCATCATATCTACAGTGACACTATTAGAATCCCAGGAAATCTTAATTGCTATGAATTTTTTGCAGTTGAGAACGGGCATATTAATTGTCATAACTGCTGGGTCTTGCTGTTTCTGTGTACGAAATAATGTTTTTGAGTTTCCCCAACCTCCAATCACTATCTCGTACATTTGGTCACTGCCTGTGTAGCCGTTTACTAAAGCCACATAAGCATCGTGACACGCTTTAACTTGGAATTGAATCATGTTGTTCTGCAAGACGGTTGTTTCAAGATTTGGTAACATAATGTACTTGAATTTGTCGTCTGGAGTAATGAAACGGAAATCCTCGCCTGTAAATAATTGAAAGATCGGTTTTTTACTGTAATTGTCTTCAAAAATGCTATTTTTTTTTAATCTGACATTTTGTCTTTCATATCTTACTTGTCTTTTATTCGTCAGTGTTCATTGGTAAATACAGTAACTGGGTAGGGTCATTTCGGTTTAAGGGAGTTTACACAACAGTGCTTTATTTTTGTGTTTTCTCGTATATCATACTGTCAAACTTTAGTTTTGTCTTCGTTAGTGATGTTTGTGGTACCAATTTGTCCTTGTCATTGTTTCAATATACTTAAGTCATTTCAAAAACTTTTCAAAATTATTCCATGAAACTTTTTGGGGGTAAGAGAAGTAACAGGTACAGAGATTTTTCAGTTAGTTATGACTCAAGGTTAGCAAATGGCATTTACTTACAACTATTCAACAGATCTTTCACACTATATTTGCTTTACTTACAATGTGTGCCGGATGCTGTTGGCACAGCAGGACATGCTTGCCCTTCTGGAACACCAGTCAGTTTCAGTTTCATTGGAGTGTACATTGTGAGTGCCTTGCTTTTGAAATTGTGTTTTTATTTCTGTGTTTAATAGCTTTTTAATGTCATTGTTTTCTGTGTTGTCGTTTTGCCATGTCTTTGGACTTTGTAAATACCATTCCGTTGTTCCTGTCGTTGATTCTACTTAAATTTTGCTCAATAAGACAAATATACGGTGTATAGTATCTTTGCAATAACAAAATAGGCTAAGATAAATTCGTGTTGTTTTTTTTTGTAATTAAATAGTCTTTTACAGATTTTCATGGAATATCTCGGTTTATACTTTGATGCCGATTTCTATCATAGTATATTGAATAACTGCAGTTTTTTAATAGTTACAATGCTCGTTTCGGACATAATTTCACGATCTGTCACGATATTTATCACATCATGTCGAGACAGATCATGTGATACAAATTCGAGATATCGAGACAGGTTTGTGTATATTTTGTTTGTTTTTATCCCCGAATTTTAAATGAAAATTCATGGATAATGTTGTTGCCTCGAACTCCGTCAGTCCTGTTTTCCTTGTAACTCGAATTCCTCTTCATTTTTTGGATTCAAAAATTCATTTCATTTGTTTTTTTAAAGAATTTTTGCATATATTCGTTAGTTGTGCAATAAGCGTCGGAATTTTAATAATGGTCCGGAGGGAAAACCAGAGGTCCAAATTTGTCAAATTTTACATTTTTCATCAGACTCGTATTCATATGCCTCCAACAATTATAGATTAGGATTTTAATTTTTCTTCTACAATTGTTGCATATAATCTGTGGATGTGCAGTAAACTTTTGGATTTTGGTTAAGGTTCCAACGTTGGTATTTCCTGAAAGCGTCAAAGACTACAATACTTTGGCACACACCATGAATTTTTGTCAATTTTTTGGGGCAGCGGACACAATTCTGAAAACTATGAACTAAAAGAAATTGCTCAAATTTTGGTTAATTTCCTGAAACTCTTTGGAAAATTAACCTAGCAACCATATTTTTGTACAGGTGAGTTAAATCATTTTAAATAATTCGATTGCGAAAAAAATTATGATTCTAATTTCAAAAGTAAATTTCATGAAACTCTTACAGAGTGTGTTTTTATGGCATGTGAATTATTTCATTATTGGTTGTTTGTCTTTCTTTTTATTTCAAGATAACTATATTAGACACCTTTATAAGAACACAATTCTGAAAGATATTACGGAAAAACCAAACACGACCTTCTTGGTGTTTAAATGGCGGTGATTTAACATTAAAATGTAATTGTAGGCCACAAAGTAAACAAAAAAGTACAAATCAAAACGACATCTAAATTGACAAAAGGGAGAAGAAGGTTAAGTGCCCAATGTTTCGGCCGTATGGCCTTCAACTAGAAGAAAACCGGACAGAAAATCAAAGAAAAATGCGTACTTGAGCTATTGTCTTTTTTACTATTTAATTGTGGCCTATTATACCTTTTTTATTAGCTCACCTGGCTATGCCAGGGTGAGCTTTTGCCATCACTTGGCGTCCGTCGTCCGTCCGTCCGTCCGTCGTAAACTTTTCTTCAAAAATCTTCTCCTCTGAAACCACTGGGCCAATTTAATCCAAACTTGGCCTGGGTCATCACCAGGGTATGTAGTTTTAAAAATGTGTTCGGTTAGTCCGAGGACCGAACAACATGGCCGCTGTTACTAAAAATAGAACATAGGGGGTAAAATGCTGTTTTTGGCAAATAACTTCAACACCGTTGCAGATATCAAAAATCTGACATAGGGTAGAATTGTTCAGAATGACGAGATCTATCTGCCCTGCAATTTTGAAGAAAATCGGAAAAACCTTTTTCCGTAAAATTTTCAAAATTTATGCATTTTTTATTTTTTATTTCAAAAACTGTAACAGATAGAGGTAAAGTGTAAATTTGAAAAATGTTCAGCATATCAAGATCTACATACTCTGAAATTTTGAAGAAAATCCAACTGCCTGTGTTGTAGTTATTGACTTTTTTCACCAA
>MJUU01030719.1:0-27712 GCA_002080025.1 Modiolus philippinarum
GTTGGATGTTAACTTTTGATATTTAAGTAAGTCTAGTTGAAAAATAATGCATTTCTTTTGATGTAGTTGCACGATCAGCTTTGAGATTTGTTGGTAGGAATTTTTTTCATGCAAGTCAAAGGAAAACAAAATTGATGTTGAACCAATAACAGTGACAACTGTTACCAAAAACATTATCACCTATATATGAGTCATTATAATCGTGTGCATGGACATTGGACTTCAAGATGAAGCACAAAAATAAAAGCGTCGTTCATTTCCTTGGTTCTACCATGCATTTGAATAGACTTTGTCTCATGTGCATTTACTCTTTATTATTTCATTGTTTATTTGTGTAAAAAATTGTTGTGTACATCTTTTGGTAAACATTTAATGTGAATAAGGTGTATTTATAATTTTTAGAGAAAAAAAAATAATCCTCCTTTCCGGGGTAACATCCTAAAAGTAGCAGAAAAAATTAAAAGATGTTTTCAGAATCATCCAATCTTCCAACAATTTTCTTCCATATCATAGTCCTTGATCAAATTATGTATAAAGAATTAAATTCCTTGCAATTAATTTCCACAATATATAAAAACAATTAAAATTAACAAAGCACAAATCTCAGTCTGAATGCATCTACGGAAAACTATTTGAAGAACTGTGTATGTTTCATGGTAAGATTACTCCTTTTGTGTAAAATAAAAATTACATATCTTTTTTTATTCAAACGAACTGAAATAATTTCAAATGAGTTATTTCTCTTGAACAGTATTTATACCTTTGTAAAAAAAAAAACAATTACAAATAATATGGAATGAATATACATGAAATTAAATCAAGATCAAAACAAATACATATAAAGAAATAGAAGAACATTTTTTAAGTTTTCTTTTGTTGATGACGAAATACAAGCATAAGACGCAAAATACTGCTAGACAGGGTCAGTAGGAAACATTTACAACAAATACGAGATTTTATAAGATTAATTTGAAAAAAAAACTGTCAACATTAAATCAAATGGTTGAAAATCTAGAAAAGAGTTCTCAGACTAAAACAATTTGCTTAAATGAAAAGTTGCAATTGATTACTCTTTCAGCAGACGTAAAAATGCTCAATGCGAGTTTTGATCTGGCACTCAGTGTGACGTTCTCGTTATCAGCAAACTAGTATGTCACAAACAAGATACGCTAGATTAGTTTACAAGAAGATTTTCTGACATGTGAGTTGACAAAATCATGGTTCAATTCATATAGTACTAAAAGTAAGGTTTATGAATTACATAGGAAATCACAACATATAAATCAAATAACTTGGTTAATTGAATTATATCAGGGTTGTCCTAAAAGTTCCTGGACAATATCTAAATACATATTGATGTAAGAAGATAATATGAAAAATATTATTTTAATTAAGAAAATATAGTAGTATCTGAAACAGACTCGGCTAAATCTATGACTGCAGGTCCGTATGTAGCCTTCATACAGCTTAATGAAAACTTTTATTATAGCATATACCTTTAACAATTCTCTTTGAAGAGGTAGACCTGGGGTAGGAGGAGATAACTCTGTTTTTCACTTTTTTATTACTTACACAAACAAATAGAATCATTACAATAGGTACTATCAAAATTTTGAAATTATGAATTTTTTCCACAAAGCTAATAAATATTAATTTTGTCATGAAAACAAATACCCAACATCCATTTATTTATATATAGTGCATTTTATTCTACATTTTTGCAATGCTGTCCAAGGATAATGAAAATATGTAAAAGTCAGATTTCTTCCAAGGGAGGTAACTTTTAGCACAAATTCAGCAATTTTATTGATTTTTACCAACTTTGTTCTACAATAAGTAAAAAAGGACAGTTTAATTTTCTAAAATTTTAATATATCTTACATATCCTAGTTTTCTTTCTATTCTCAGTTTTTGGTGAAAATTAAACGGCAGATTTTTTTACAAGAAGTATTTAATAGTGATCAAAATAAAGTAAAAATTTCAGCCTATGCTATTCAGAACACCCATGCATTTCATTTCAAACTAGTTAAACTTACTATCATTATTCATGCTTACTTTCACACATGTCTTAACTACATATTTTTGCATTTGAAATAATTTTAAATCGAATACAAATTAAATTAGAGCCAAATCTAAACACCACAATCAAGTCCTGAATGGACCAAATAATATGAGGAAACATCTTTGATGACCACTAGACATAAAACAGGATGGTAAAAATTGTTGAAAATTGCTGAAAGTCGACATGAACATGTCTAGTTTTAATACTAAAATAATAAGAAAATTAAACGAGTGGAAAATTTTAGGCTTCCCCAGGTCTACCTCCTTAAGAGAGAATGTCCGTAGTGCGACAGTGTTCTATCAGCAGACTAGGCTCCTTGAGCTAGTCGGCAGTTTAGCGGCGAGCACCCGTTGACCAATCTTTCAGAATAACGTATTGTGTTTTCTCTCTCCTTTCAAGATTATGGTCATGGAGTTAGTAGTATTGGGTTTTATTCGTATGTTTATCATACTATAGGGAAACGGGACAGATAAAGGGGAGGTTTGGGTACCCATAAACCGGTTTAACCCCACCGCTGGCTTTTGCTAGTGCCGGTGCCAAGTCCGACTGTCCCGAGTTCCTATCGTTGTCTACGTTCGTCTTTTGTCTTATTCGTGTTCTTCATGTGTAGTTCCATAGAAGATTGTGGCATGTGATTATATTTTTCGGCCATTGTAGGTGTTTCCTGTTATCCATTTTCTTACATTTAGGCTACAAGGATTTTAATAGAGCTAGGCCTGAATTCTTGAAATAAATCATATACATGGAAATAAACCAATCTTGACTATCAATAATATGCATAATAGATAAATTCAGCACACGATAACTTTCATGAAGCCATTAAAGTCATTACTTTGGAAGTATGGTCTTCGGGTATGAAGAAGTCAATACATCGTTAAACGAATACCGAAGTAAAAAAACAGAACAGTCTACAATGAAAAACTTGAAAAAACATGGCAAAGAGGCAAAATGAGTGTAAAAAGACATGGCAAAGAGGCAAAATGAGTGTAAAAAAACTTGGCAAAGAGGCAACATGAGCGTAGAAAACTTGAAACAAGATGGTACTGTCGGAAAAGACAGCTAGCCCCATACTTTTCTAGTAAAATCTTTACCTTCGAAGTCCAAGATTTTTGAAATTAAAACAATTCAAAATGAATATCAACACCCAAAATATGGTTGTTAGGTAGCATTCCAAAAATACCGATAACATGCTTTCAGACTATCAAGAAATTTACTATATTTGTTATCAAAACGTTTCGCAATCCAATTATTAGAAATGGTTTTCTTCATCTGAACGTTTTCACAGTGAATTATTGCGAGGTAGAATTTTGAAATTAATAGTCTTTGAGACATTTCTGCAATCTATTTCATGAAGCTAAGCCAAGTTTAAAGAGTCAATAGTCTACCTGCATTGGGTGTTTTCGGGTGTTTATCACTGCATAGCTCTGTCCTTAGCTGATTTTTAGCTTTCCTAATTAGATTCTATTGGTAATTTGTTCTCTATCAGATTTAACAAATGTTTTGGTATATGGTTTTCCAAATGTTTGGATTCTATCTGCACTGAAGAGATATAAGTTGGGGAAATGCGCATAATTATGCAGATATTATTAACAGTAACCTCGGTACTTTGTTTTTATTAGGGGAAAGGGATAGAGAAAGGGGAGGTCTGGGAACCCAAAAACTGGTTAAAACCTACCGCTGGCTTTTGCTATTGCCAGTGCCAAGTCCGGCTATCTCGAGCTCCTATCGCTATTTACGTTTGTGTCTTTCTAGTGCACGTCGCTTATAAATCATTACAAAAAATGAAGACACATATACAGATGAACAACACGGGCCCAATAAAAACCATGGGTGACATCAGATGTTCCGGTAGAATAAGCATCTCCTGCTTCTTATAAGACATCAGTCGTGCTGAACATGTCAGCTCCGGTAGTAAAGTCAAATATGATAGAAGAAAACAAACTTTTTTTGTAAACGGAAAGATCTATTGTCATCTGGGAAACAGATATCCCACGCAATCGAAAAGATCGTAATGTCGACCCAAAAGCCTCTAAGGCAAGGATTTGTTCAGTCTTATTCGTATTTTTTTTGTATATACTATAAAGGGACGGGACAGATAAAGGGGAAGTTTCGGTACCCATAAACAGGTTGGTAGTGCTGGTACCAATTCCGACTGAACCGAGTTCCTATTGTTGTTTTCGTTTGTCTTTTGTCTTATTTGTGTGTTTTTCATGTGTAGTTCCCCTGCAGATTGTCGCATGTGATTGTAATCTTCAGCCATTGTACATGTTTCCGCCTTTTCAAAAAAAACTAGATTTCACGTCTTCTTGACATAACCGGTTTTCACTCAACCCTGGATTGACTCAATAGGAGAAAAGGGCATGCTAACCCTTCCATAGCACCTGATGTCACTCCAGGTAATCATGGGAGTGCCTTAGTTCTTAATAACAAAATATCGAAGTTACTGTGAATTTAGTTTCCAAATATGCGCATTCCGACAACTTATGTCTCTTCAATGCACATCAAATCAAAACATTTGGAAATCCATAGACCTAAATATTTGTAAATGCTGATAGAGAATAGATTACCAATAGGATCTTAAAAGGAGACCAAAATCAGCTAAGGACAGAGCTATGCAAGAAGGAGAAACTCCTGTTTTTTTTTTTTTTTTTTTTTTTTTTTTTTTTGTTTTTTGTTTTTTGTTTTTTTTAATTCTCAAATTTAGATATTGCGCCTTTTCAAATTAAATCGTCTTTTTTCTGTATTACTTTTTTATTTCCGTGCCTTGTGACTGTCTCACATCCTCATTTTGTCTTTGTTTTTCTGTGTCTCTGTTTTTGCCATGTTTATGGACTTAAATTTTTGTAATCATCACTTCCCTTGTTTCTTCAATATTCTATTGTCGTTGTTTGAACATACTTGCAAGATACAACTGATGCAATTGTCAAGTTGATGTATTAAAGAAAAGAAAGTTTTCACATTTTTTTTATATGTTTAAGGAATCAAGGTTCTTGTGTATATTTAGCTTTTGAATTTATAAACATACGTAAATGCTATGTGTTCTGCCTCTGTTTGGTCAGCCAATTACTAGGATCCTATGATAGTCCTCAATGTCCGAAGACTGCTAATAATTATGGATATACCAGACAATGCATTTTTCTCCTACAAAAGCTTGCAAATGCTCGAATCGTTGACCGAACAATACATACCTTTACACGAGATTTTTTTTGTTTGGACCGTTTGCAAAGGGTAGTTTTACGGTTTTGTTTCATTAATTTTTGAGAAAAAAATAATTATTTCATATTCACTGTGATGCAAAGGAAAAACAAGAAATAAGTTATTGTTGCCAGTTTTATTCAATTAGTTGTTTATACGTTCCCGTGTTGATAAGTCCCGGTTTCGCTAATAATAGAATGCAAGTGTCAAAATGTCTTTTTTAGTGTATCATCAGAAGATTTCCTTTAAAGCTTAAATTTTAAAGGTCCCTATTTTTTTGAATTACAAAAAATAACAGTAAAATCAAAAATGGGGGTAAAACTACAATCACATGTCCCGTTCCCCTATAGTATAATAAAAATACGAATAAGACTGAACAAATCCTTGCCTTAGAAGCTTTTGCGACAGTATTTTTGCTCTTTTCCAAAAATCACTGTGTATACTGCATACTACAAATACTTCCACATCGGCCTCGTTTCTTGACCTTCATCTTGAAGTTGACAAAGGTACACTACAAACTAGGCTGTATGACAAACGCGATGAGTTTTTTTTTTCCAATAGTCGACTTCCCTTTTCTTTTTAGCAACATTCCAAAAGCACCAGCATATGGAGTTTACATTTCACAACCCATTCGCTACTCAAGGGCTTGTTGTCAGTATAGTGACTTCCTTGATAGAATTCAGTTGCTTACAAATAGACAACTGAAGCAAGGGTGCGTTACCAAAAACTTATAGTTATTTCTAAAGAAGTTTTACGGTCGACATCACAATATTGTGGACCGCTATGGGACATATGTTTCCCAGATGACAACAGATCTTTCCCTTTACAAATAAAGTTTGTTTTCTTCTTTGATCTTCTTTGTATGTGACTTTACTACCGGAGTTGACATGTTCAACACGGCGGATGTGTTATAAGAAGCAGGAGATGCTTATTCTACCGGTACATGTGATGTCACCCATTATTTTAATTGGGACCGTGTTGCCCTCTCTCTCTGAGTTTACGGTCTTCTAAACATTTAGATTTTATCTGCACTGAAGAGACATAAGTTGTCGAGATGCGCATATGCAGAATTTAAATTCACAGTGACTTCGGTATTTAGTCATCTGTATATGTGTCTTCATTTTGTCCTGTACTCAAATGGTGTCCTTGTTTCTTAGTGTTTCCGGTGTTTCCGCTGTCCATGTATTATTCGTTTTTTTTAATGACCGTTCTGACCTTACTTACTCTTCATGCTCGACGGTAACGAATCAATTGTGAAGTAAAGTCTCTATCACCACTACCTTTGAATTTGAAATAATGTATGTATCAAACAAGAAATGTGTGAACTGAATGTATAGTCCCAAGACACGTGTGAACGAAAGGTATCCAGACTGAATCAACGGTTCCGTACTTCCGATAGTCACTACCTACTGTCTGACCGAACAGAGGACGTATGCAAAGCAAATTAACAAAACTTCTTAATCTTGTTAATATGTAGTGTAATAATAATTCAACCGAACCTCTGGTAAACTAAGAAGACAAATCCCTTCTGTGCAAATGTGATATATTGAATGAGAAAGATGCAGAAAAGTGATATTTCAGAACATTAAGGTAAGCTACCAAATATCAAAACAAAGGAATATTTTGATAAAAGAAACAAAATGACCCCAAACTTTTATGCTCTGAAAAGGCAAATTTATAGAATCGAAAAATTTCCAGCAGCAAAAAATGTGCTTTTCTGTACTAAATTTTTTTTAAAGGCTTAAAAGTGACTCGGATTTCAGTACTGAAAAAATGACTCTAGATTCCAGCACTGAAAAATTAAAAAAAATGATTTTAATTTTCAGCACTGAAATTTGAGTGCAATTTTCAGTACCAAAACGTAATTGTGAATTACTGTACTGAAAAATGACTGCAATGTTTAGTACTGAAAGTAATTTCCTTTTACATTACTGCAAAGATGCACACATGAAGTCCTCAGAAATGTATGAGTAAGAAATGTACTGAGTAATGATATGTCTTTCCAGTACCAAATATATAGCGGCTTTAAAAGTACTTGAAAAATATAGGTAAGTTTTTGGTAGTTTAGGTAGTGCTACATACAAAAAGTTGCATTTGACAAGGATGAAATCCTTTTCAATCATAGGTCATTTTTGAATATTTAAAATTGTTTAAACTAAAAATAAAAATCAAGAACTGCCATACCTATCTTTGTACGAAAATTACACAAAAAATCCATACAAGGAAATATACATCGCTGGATCTTCATCTTTCTTTCGACTACTGAACTATCTATTGAATAAACTAAAATTTTGTTTGCAGTAAAAGACAAGCATTAAGCTTACTATTAAACTATTCATACTTTAAGTGACATAAATGTCATGCGGATACTTAAAAATTTATTATTAAGTCCCGTTTATTTTCTGAAATACATTCTCTCAAAATCTTTGATTTTTCTACACTGCATACCACGCGTCATGGTGATAATCTAAAATTGCATATCAAAGGTATCATTCAAAAAGTCTTGGCCGATTCAAAAACATTTGTTGTATTAGATTATACATATTTTTCAAAGACAAATTTCAAAGGAAAAGTATACTACGATGATAAACAGGTTGATAATGACAGTTGTCTCAATTATTGATAATATATTTGTCACATTTGGAGGTGTTATTTATTAATAGCAAGTTGGTATACTAATAAGCAAGAATTGTGCTTCTCTCCTCGCAGACTTGTTTTTATATTCCTTTGCGGCTGAATTTCTTCAGGGACCGGTAAATGATCACAAAATAAAAGATTCTCCAATCTCACTACTTGATACATTGATGATGTTCTTTCCATTAAAATGGACAGTATTAAATATCCCAACTCATCCTGCTTTGGAGTGCATGTTTCATCTTTGATTAAGCGAAAACTAGAAGAACGTATACAGACTTTCTCATGAGAAATAGTTATCCGCATGACCGCCTTATCAATCTAGGCTTCAAAAATTCCGTCTCATGCGATTATTTAATTTCTTTGATAGATATTAGTCCTTTTTTGAAAAGTTTAAAGTTTCGGTCCAAATTGTGATTCAAGATTCTTTTTACTTAGTACTGGGCTAATCATTTCTTTATATTGTATACGGCCTTTTAATAACAATTAATGTTGAGTAACTACCGGACGCTACCGCATTTTAATTGGAGGGTTGGCTTGCCATTAATCCTGTTTATCTAACCATTTCTTTTGAAATGCTTGTACTAAGTCAGGACTATTGCGGTCGGAAAATTTTTGCGGTGAATGCCCATCTGCTTTATCTTTTTGTCTCCTTGACTTTGGTTCTAGACATTTTTTTTCTTTAATTTTGTTATTGCCTCCATATATTATTATCTTTTTCCCTATATGAAACGACAGGACGTCAAATGGGACGAGGTAGAACAGCGACTCATGTAATAAGGTCATTCATAGTATTGATGTTATTCTGCTTCAGGTTTTCATTTATAAATGCTTTTCCTTATAGAAGCATTTGTATGATATTCATTTTTTTCACGGTATTTAAAATTTTATATAAGTATACAAAAAAGTTAGTTTGAGGAGATTACTTTGAAAAAAAGTGGCGTATATTTATAAACTGTCTATAAATCCAGTCAACGTGGAAACTTGCCATCTCTCCGGATTTGCGAATATTGACGCTAATGCAGGGCCTAAAAAATTCAAATATAACGGTCTATGGTAATCTGTGTAATCTGTCTGTAATGTTTGTGCATTCGAAGAACAGCCAAATCCCTCGATGGGAAGGCAATCTCGATATTCGTGTCTGTGATTCTAACCCCGTTGCGTTCCTACCATAGACCAACACAATCAGATTTGCACGAAATATTCATGTAATTCATTCACTAGCTCTTTCATGGCTGATGCCAATCTTCAGGTGACATTACATAACGACGACGGTAGTAAATACTAACGTTTAACATATGACGTTACAGCAATATAAAGGGAGTTCAAACTGAATCGTGTTGATCAAGATCTCATTAACCAGTTCCGGGTCAACTGGTCCCTCAGTCATAAAGTTCCTAAAAATCTAAAATTTTAAAAGAGGATGATTGAAGTGCTAAAATGTTTATCCTTTCAGTTAGAATATCATGAGAATACTTTTTTGAAAGCTGAGTATGTATATTTATTGAGACAACTGTCATATTTGAAGCTGGTGTATGAATATTGTTTTGCTGGGTGCCTGACTAGGACTGGGAAGCACGTGTTTTTTCAAATGCAGATATTATTGTTTATTTCATATTTTTATTCGGTGCCATTTTGTGAAAAATCTAAACGGTTCACCCCATATTTTTATGGCAGATTTGGATTCCTTAGTTAAAATGCTTCGAAATGATATACAGCTAAAAGGTCAAGCTAAACCTATATGTTGAGGACAAACAGTGGAAAATGGCTGATTTAGCCTGGAAGTAAATGGCAACGTCGTAACTTGTATATGAGACCTTAAGAGGCAGGCGTCATCATATCTTTGAATAGGTTTTTCCCTTATTCACCTTAGCAACCATTCATTCTCTTTCAAAAAATTGCACTAGATTGTCAAATTATGGCCTGTATTCAGAAATATATGGTTGAAAAATGGAAATAATATTTTATTTTCTCAAAAATGGCCATAACTTAGGTTCACACAGGTATTTCATGCTGCAGATCTATTTTCCCTCCCCATTTTTGTTTCATTAATAACATTTATCTCCTTCCCTGTAGGCTTTTTAGGTAAATATCAGCCATATTTCTATTTCTGTACACCCATGAAGCCTACATTATACCATTTTGAGAGATATCTATTACCCATTTTGTAAAGTTTATTGCAAAACTTCCTTTTCATACACAATGTCTCTGAGCTTCATATGTGATGTCAAACTTCTCTAAATTTGCTCGCGACATACTGTATTTAGATATGCCAGGAAATCTTTACCGGTTATTGAACCACTACATATTGGGTATCATTTTACTCGCACAAGTGTGCACTTTCAATTGAAAAAGCAAAACCCCCATTTTCAATACAAGTTGAAATCTTAAGAGGCAGGCGTCATCATATCTTTGAATAGGTTTTGCCCTTATTCACCTTAGCAACCATTCATTCTCTTTCAAAAAATTGCACTAAATTGTCAAATTATGGCCTGTATTCAGAAATATATGGTTGAAAAATGGAAATAATATTTTATTTTCTCAAAAATGGCCATAACTTAGGTTCACACAGGTATTTCATGCTGCAGATCTATTTTCCCTCCCCATTTTTGTTTCATTAATAACATTTATCTCCTTCCCTGTAGGCTTTTTAGGTAAAAATCAGCCATATTCTATTTCTGTACACCCATGAAGCTTACATTATACCATTTTGAGAGATATTTATTACCCATTTTGTAAAGTTTATTGCAAAACTTCCTTTTCATACACAATGACTCTGCGCTTCATATGTGATGTCAAACTTCTCTAAATTTGCTCGCGACATACTATATTTAGATATGCCAGGAAATCTTTACCGGTTATTGAACCACTACATATTGGGTATCATATTACTCGCACAAGTGTGCACTTTCAATTGAAAGAGCAAAAACCCTCATTTTCAATACAAGTTGAAACCTTAAGGTCTAATTAACCAGTTCCGGGTCAACTGGTCCCTCAGTCATAAAGTTCCTAAAAATCTAAAATTTGAAAAGAGGATGTTTGAAGTGCTAAAATGTTTATCCTTTCAGTTAGAATATCATGAGAATACTTTTTTGAAAGCTGATTGTGTATATTTATTGAGACAACTGTCATATTTGAAGCTGGTGTATGAATATTGTTTTGCTGGGTGCCTAACAAGAACTGGGAAGCACGTGTTTTTTCAAATGTAAATATTATTGTTTATTTCATATTTTTATTCGGTGCCATTTTGCGAAAAATCTAAACGGTTCACCCCATATTTTTATGGCAGATTTGGATTCCTTAGTTAAAATGCTTCGAAATGATATACAACTTAAAGGTCAAGCTAAACCTATATGTTGAGGGCAAGCAGTGGAAAATGGCTGATTTAGTTCCTATCGTTGTTTATGTTTGTCTTTTGTATTTTTATTGTGGGTTTTTTTCTTGTGCAGTTCCTATTTACTTTCTGGCATGTGGCTATGTTTTTCGGCCATTGTAGGTGTTTCCTGTTATCTTTTTTATTCCATTGAAGTAAATGGCAACGTCGTAACTGGTATATGAGACCTGAACAAGTATGGAATATTGAAATTAAATTCAATTACAGTTTAAAAATAATTTACAAACGACCATTTAATAAAGGTTTGAATTTAAGAATTAAGTATTTTTTTTTCTTTTAAAGAATCTTTTCGTCGTTTGTTTTCATTTTGTAAAACGGAAACATTTTAAAAACCCCGCCACTACATGTTTCTAAATCTTCACTGAGTGGTATCTGATCTCGATCAACTTTTTAAGTTATTTGTGTATTGCAACAGAATTAAAGAGAATACAGAAGCAATTTAATTTTAAATTAATCTGTTATGAATCGTGAATAAACAATACATGTATCAACAATTCAATGAAGGAGATCTGACTGTAGGGGAAACACTAAGTAAAATCAAATTAGAAGGGTGACTTTTTTGTAATGGAATTATATTAATGACATATAGTTTATAGAAAAATGTAACAATCAGTGAAATGATATGGAGTAAATGCACATGAACAAAAGACTCTACAAATACACAGAACAACGGTTTTATTGTTGTTTTTCATCTTGAAGTCACCATGAGACCAACAGCGATGAGCTTTAGTGTAAACATATTTTATTAATTAATTGTTACAAATAATACAAAGCACAAATATATAAATACACATACATATTACAAAATCAATTAATTAATGGGATTCGAAAACAAGTTTCGAAAAACTTATATAAATTCGTCTCCATACTTTACTCATTCCTCATAAATAGCAAATTCAAGACGGCCCCTAGTACCTGTTAGATATTAAACAATGCAACATCCATGGATCTTTTCTTTTGGTCAAACATGTGTTGCATAACATTACTGGCAATATGTTCTTTCAATCTCTGGTATCCGTTACCTGACTAATAGACTAACAGAACACAATAGCAACTTAGCATTCATCGAGTCAATTGTAAGCAAATTTAATCCCTAAAGCAATTTATTTGTTGTGTGACAGTTTTGTCTTGTTTCGAACTTGAACTTTATTTCTACTCGAGTCTGTTATGCATATGTATCTTATATCAAAAAATGAAAAATCTCGATCAGCTTTTTTTTTCGGCAATTGTAGGTGTTTGCTGTTATCCTGTTTTTGTAAATTTCATTACACTGCCAGTGAAATATCCAGTTTTGTCACAGTTTTGGAAAGTGTTATTCAAAAACAGATATTATCAAGATGCCCGATGTCATAATCGAGTGAATATAAAGTTACATCTTTCATAGAAACAATTCATTTAAATCGAGACAATATATATATTCCCGTTAAAACCGACCAATAAACATAAATCTGTTATAACAAATAAAACTACATATTTTCTTTGTCCATAGAAATGTCAATATAGAAACACATATTGTGGATTAATTGATAAATATATTTCCAAATTGTACCGAAACAACATTTAACAATCGTAAATCCAGAATACATTCCAAGAATCATACACGGAGAGAGAAAAAAGACATCAGAACGTGATACAGGCGAAACAAAAAATAAATCACTTACAGTGTGATACCCTAATGAAACTTGAGTATCACCAGGTTAGCATAAACTGTTCTATATGTGTATCCCCCCAGGTCATTAGTTCTGAGTCCAAGAACGTTGTCTAGAGTAAGTGGACTCAGAACACCTGACTTTTGGGTGTGTAAATGTTGATAAAATTCATCAAATGAAAAAAAATGATAAAATTTGATGGATGACAATTAGTCAAAACTAAAATATCGAAACTTTAATTTACTAATTTATATTTTTTCAAAAGAACTGACGTTGTCAGATGTCCCATATGCTCGTTGATAATTGTGTGAAAATAATCTTTTCATTACCTACCAAGTAGTTAGTACGTCGGTGCTGACTCGAAACCCGATTTTGTTTTGAAACTTGCAATAACTAAATTTTCCGAAATTTTGTTTAAAACTAAGGAGTAACTCCCTCATGCATAGTTATGCCCTTAGCTGAATTTTGGCTTTTCTGTTTGGATCCTATTGGTTATTTGTTCTCTATCAGCTTTAACGTGTTTTTCGGTTTATGAACTTCCAAATGTTTTGGTTTTGATCTGCACTGATGAGACATAATTTGTCGAAATGCGCATATGCAGAAACTTAATTCACAGGAACTTTGGAATTTTGTGATTTATTTGGTAACATTCTCATAAAGCAGAAAGGGATGAGAAGAGATTTAAGAATACTCAAAACTTTACTAAGGATTTTCTATGTCATATGAACACCTCTCCCCTATAATTTTCATTCAAAAATGATCTTTCCATAAACTTAGTACGAAGATTTGAATATTTTGCTAACATTTAGCGTGAATGCAGTGCAAGAATTGAATTGTGTCAGTCTAGATGTTTACCTGTATTTAAGTTCATAGTAAGATGTATGTTTTCAGTGTTAAGTAAACAAAAAGCAGTCATTTTTGAAATTGTTGATTTTCCATGTTTGGATTCTAGTGCTGCTGATGAGGAATTAATTTCCGAATACAGCTCATTAAAATTATTGCGGTTGGAGTGGATCAAAAATAATAAAATACCGAAATTACTGTTAATTTTTTTTCTGCATATGCACATTTCGACAACTTATGACTCATCAGTGCAGCTAAAACCAAAACGTTTGGAAGTCCATTAACCGAAAAACATGTTAAAGCTGATACAGATCAAATAACCAAAAGGATCTAAGTAGAAAGACCAAAATTCAACTAAGGACAGGGCTATGCATGAGGGAGATACTGCCTAGTTTTACACAAAAGTTTGAAGAATTTAGATATTGCAAATTTCAATATTATCGGTTTTCGGGCCTCCTGTTCCTTTACTCCATATACTCTCGTAAAATATAAACATATACCTTATATTCTATTCATACCAACTTAAATAATATCAGATGTGTAATTTATCTATTTTCAGTACAACCCCAACAGAAATATATGAATGAGTATAGTTGTCAAAAATATTTAATATAGACATAAGGTGTTTGAAAGTCTCAGCCGTTCGTCTGTACCAAAAAGCATGGGTTGAGGTTCCCCGGGCACGTGATTATTCTCTCAATCTTGTCTTTTTGTGCTTGTTTTGCTTTTCATTTTCATTATCCCTTAATGTTAGAAATAAGTAATGACAGGTATATGGTATTAGAACTTTAACCATGGGCTGGGCCTTTATATTCGAATTTAACCCAGAGTGTTCGTGTGTTCCTTATTACTTTTTGTTGGTTTTTAGATTTTATATCGAGTCCCTTTTAACAGCTCATATGTCTTTATATCTCTACAATTTGAAGTAGGAATATCCATGGTAAATGGCAAGCAATTGGTAAAATGTTTTCAATATTTTTGAAAGTCTGTAATCTGCTATAAAGTGCAGATAACAGTAAACACCTACAATGACCGAAAATTACAATCACATGCCTCAGTCCACAGGGGAACCTTACTAGAAAAAACACATAAGACCAGAGACAAACGTAAATAAAGATAGGAACTCGGGATAGCCGGCACTAGCGTAAACCAGCGGTTGGGTTAAACGGGTCAATGAGTATGATTTAATGGGAAATAAAAACATTGCAAAATTAAATCAACCCTTCAAGGAATTAGATCTGGTTTTAAGCTTGAAGCCAACAAGCCTTTTGTAGATATATTTGTCTGATAGTGATATTGGAATTACTGCAAGATACTTAAGTTATTTTAAGTCGACTATATTATGTTTCGACAATCTTTTCAATCAAGATGGAGTTTTACATAAGTGAGATCCCTCTTTATATCTCTATAATTCTTGTTAATATCATTTTACAGACACCTTGTGCATAGAAAGTATAACCAGACGACACACCTATTTATATTCATTCTATCCATCAACTGCGTAAATTACTCACAACAAGGAAACAGAGTCCCCCTTAAACACCTTACACATGCTGAATTTAAATAAGAATGCCAAATGTATTTTAAGTTTTAAAATTAATTTCAACAGCTATAAAGATGTCAAAAGGAAAGTTCCATTAAGTTATTTTGACGACGGTGTCTGTGGTCAAACAATTTTTACCTGCATTAACGTGCAGGTAACAAACATTATGCAAATTAATTCGATGTAACTAATTACGTACTAAGTATTTTCATCTATTTAATGTGTTACCTGATGCAAAGTAGCCCGGCTGGAATTCACATCAAAATGAAAATAATATTGTCTATTCTGTGCCTTGGATTGCTTACATCATCGGGTAAGGTGTTAAGAGTTTCTACAGAGTTGAAAAATTTCAATAACAAGAGTAATCAAAATAATTGTTTGTCAAATTAAAACTCTGGTCCAGTCAATTTCATGAGACTTACAAAACTATAATTCGTAATATTTTTGGTAAATTTTGATGAAAACTAAGGTGTGTCCCCGTTGTCGTGGAGAGCTTTGTCCTTAGCTGATTAGGCTTTCCATTTAGATCACATTGTCGATTTGTTCTTTATCAGCTTTATGCATTAATATTGGCTGTGGGTTTCCAAAAGTTTGATTTTATCTGCACTGAAGAGACTTACATTGTCGAAATTGCCATCTTCACAAACTTCGACATGCAGTAATATACCTTCTGGTGGTGTATTTTGATGAGCAATCTCCTTCTCAATCAGATACACAATTTCAACGCATTTTAGCCCAGTAGGCAGTACTTCGGTGCTGACCCGAAAGCCGATTATATTTGGAACCTTACAATGTCTAAATTTTTGTTTGTAAATTTTGTCGAAAACTAAGGATTATCTCCCTCATGCCAAGCTCTGTCCTTGGATGATTTTGGCTTTACATTTAGATCATATTGGTTTATTGTTCTCTATCAGTTTTCAAACATGTTTGAGTTTATGGTCTTCTAAATGTTTAGATTTTATCTGCACTGAAGAGACATAAGTTGTCGAAATGCGCATATGCAGAATTCAAATTTACAGTAACTTCTGTATTTAGTCATTTGTTACCACTGGGGCGATGCCACTGCTGGTGAACTATTAGTTCGCGAGGGTATTCAACAGCCCAGTAGGCAGTACTTCGGTGCTGACCCGAAAGCCGATTATATTAGGAACCTCACAATATCTAAATTTTTGTAAATTTTGTCGAAAACTTTAAGGAGTATCTCCCTCATGCAAAGCTCTGTCCTTAGCTGATTTTAGCTTTTCATTTAGATCATATTGGTTATTTGTTCTCTATCAGTTTTTAAACATCTTTCAGTTTATGGTCTTCCAACGTTTAGAATTTATCTGCACTGAAGAGACATAAGTTGTCGAAATGCGCATATGCAGAATTCAAATTTACAGTAACTTCGGTATTTAGTCATTTGGCCTACCGTGTATTCCTTTCGAAGTCCTGACTTTTCATTTCTTTTCGAATATTAACATTTTACAAAGTTCTAATTTATTAGACATGTACAGAAATTTAGCTAGGTCATTCTTTGCTTTATTATTTTTTATAAAGAGACGTTTGCTTCTTTTATGTTTGATTTTCGGCTTTTTATTTGTCAGAATTAACTTGTCAACATTCGGTTTGTTTTTTGTTTGTTCTATTTGTACATATTTCTCCAGCGCCACAACAACCCGGGTTCGATATGAAATGGTATTTGATAGCTTGTTTATATCATGATATTTTCGTTTTCTCTTTTTGCAGTAACATGTTACATGGGATATGGCAGGGGAATGTCATTTTATGATCCGTACTCAGCAGTATGTAAAAGTGGATTTTATCTGAAGAACCCGTACACTCAACAACCATTTTTCTGTAATGGTAAATGGAGAATCTGCCCATGGAGAAGGTGGTTTAAGTGTCAATCTATGACAGGGTCTGATGATGGCTGGGGAGTTTGTTGTTTTGATCGTGGAGGTAAATCAAATCTTCCGTTTCATTGCAAACTTAGCTGTTGACATTTTATTTCCTTTCATTTTTGTTCTTATTATTCCACACATGAGTATAAAACAACGGCAGTAGAATATCGAAGGAACAAAGGGGTGAAATTCACAAAAATCGAGTCCAAAGACAGGGCAAAAACGAGAACACAGAAAACAATGACGTTAGACACAAAAACAATGACACCAGACGGACACAAAGCACAGAACCAGAAACCACAATATTCAGAACAAAGGCACTCACAGTGTGAACTCCAGTGAAACTGAGAGTGACATCAGGTGCTCCGGAAGGGTAAGCATGTCCTGCTCTGTTAACAGCACCCGTCACACTGTGAGTGATTCAATCCGGGAAAATAAGGCCTATAAATGAGTACACTGTGGTCTGCCTGAATACTATTCCCAACATTTGTTCTGTCACCGTTCCTTTTCCCTCTCCATTCCATCTTCTCACCTTTACCAAATGCCTATTCCTTTTCATTCACTAAGCTATATTGCTACGGGCAACCAAGTTGCAAAAGTTTTACTGAACAGAAGTCAATGTTTACACCCCAAGCACACATTCTAAAACGGGTCTGCGGTCGTTAAAAAGACGCAGTGAATACAACTGTAACCTTTTTCGTTTGATATGTATACACTGTGTAGTCTTTTTAAGGTAACAAAATGTAGGTGTGGGTTGTAATTCTTGACTTTGATTCAGTGAAAGTTTTGCCACTTGGTTGATCTTTGCAATATTTATATCTCTCTTTATTCCGAATTTCGTTCTTATATATTCTTATCGATCGTCCTGACCAACATCAAAAACATTTTCTCAAGATAAAATACATCGACAAAGGAATAGATTTTATTAATATTGCTGGCATTCTAAATGATCATTCGGTTAAACAAAAGATTCCTGCATATTTCGAAAATACAGAACTTCCCATCATTTGCTACGTATACAAGAAACCCATCCGGCAGTACGTCTTCAATTACAGTAAAGTTTGTAAAGATATTAACATTAACAATTCTGTGCCTGATTCATGAAATTGTAACAATTCAAAATACGCCTATACTCCTAGCTCCCATGTCATCACAGGAGATCTCAACATCTTGCAGGACAAAGAGCTTATTAATTTCTTAAAGAAATGTCCAAAATATAGGCCACCTTCTAAAATTAATTGGAAAGATTGTCGTAATACCATCCACGACTCACTTAGGACTTATTGTAAAAATTGGGTTAAACGTGAACACGTTGACAAAAAATCTTTGGATTCTTTTTTCAATGCTATCATGAAAATTGTCGATATCCGAATTAAGTATTTTGAACAACATTTCCGCTATGACAACATAAATCAACCAACCGTTTCTCGCATCCAAAAGAAACTTAAAGAATTTGGCAAGGAATTCGTTTTTGTCCCAGCTGATAAGGCTGCTAATAACATCATTACATTATATAGAAGTACTCCAAAAAGAAATTACCAGTTCAAATACTTTTGAATTAACCCAATTAACGGAAAATGAAATTACAAACATGCATTTTCTAACAGCTACATTTTTACAGGCTAAACCTGATAGTAAAACAGTTCCAACCATGTACTGGGTTCCTAAACTCCACAAAACGCCATATAAATCTAGATTCATTTTGTCATCTAGTCACTGTTCTACTACTAAAGTTTCTATTATACTCACTAATACCTTGACTGCTATTAAAAACCTGGTTATAAATTTCTGTAACAAAGTATATGAAAACAGTGGTATCAATCATTTTTGGAGTGTAAAAAATTCATTGGAAGTTCTCGATAAATTAAATGCTTATAATGCCCCTTTCGAATCCCTTGAAAGTTATGATTTCTCTACCCTCTATACTACCTTACCACATAATCTTATAAAGGAAAAATTCAGACGTCTTATTCAATGGGCATTCAAAAAATCCGATTGTGAATATATTTGTTCTAATTCCTTTCAAACACATTTTAGTAATTCAAAACAAAAGAACTCAATTAATTGGACTTGTTTTGATATTGAATTTTTACTTGACAATATATTCATTCGTTTCGGTAACTCTATTTATCGCCAGGTCATAGGAATTCCTATGGGTACCAATTGTGCACCACTTATAGCGGACCTCTTTTTGTACTGCTACGAATCTCAGTTTATGACCAACATCAGCAAAGACCCATCTAAACAGCATTTAATTGAAAAGTTTAACAATACTTTCCGATATTTGGATGATATTTTAACTTTGAATAATGACGACTTCAATACGTATTATAAGGACATCTACCCTAAAGAACTTACTTTGAATAAAGCCAATTCTAATAATCATCATTGTCCGTTCTTAGACATCAATTTTGATATAACGAATGGTAAATTAGACACTAAAATTTATGATAAAAGGGACGATTTTTCTTTTCCCATAGTTAATTATCCATTTCTGGACGGTGATGTTCCATTAGCGCCGTCATATGGTGTTTACATATCTCAACTTGTTCGATTTGCTCGAGTATGTAATAAAGTTTGCGATTTTAATGAACGGAATCTTTTCATAACTGAAAAACTATTACATCAAGGTTTTCGTTATCATAAACTAGTTAAAACCTTTACTAAATTTTATCATCGATATAAAGACTAAGTTCACCTTTAAACATCTTATCAAGGCTGGCATTTCACACCCCTTATTTTATGGTAATGTTTTACATAAAAGTAAAAAATACTTACACTCGCCTAACAAACTTATAAAACCTTTAAATCGTCTAATTCATAAGGGTTATAATTACGGTATTGTCGTCAAGTCATTACGTATGGCCTTCTTTGGTATTAACATTGATTTTTTGATAGGGTCTTTGCATTTTAACTAAACACATTCTAAATTTCTAAAATCAGTATTGCATGGACACGGGTTATGTATTCCGGTATATACATGAAATCATTATGCTAAACTCCTCACAGGAAGGGATCTTGATGGAAGCTGTATACTGAGGGTACATAACTTAATTTGTCAGTTGGTAATGGGTCTGGAGCTGGCATGTCAGTTAACTGCTAGTAGTCTCTTGTGATTTCATGTTTATGTCCGTATATTTAGTTCTTTCAGCTTCATTTTTCACAGTTGACTCAGCCCTGTTGCCAACTGAATTTTACTGTTGTTACGATCGTTTTTTTATTTATCACATTGGCTATAGGGGGAAGGTTTGGGCCCAATAAAACTAGTTTAACCCCGCCGCAGCAGGTTTGCGCCTGTCCTAAGTCAGGAAATTTATTAAGCCTTTGTGTGTCTTGTCTGTTTTCTAGTTAGTTCACTTTATGTCTATCGGAGTCTAGGAAGATGCTTATTTCGCTGAACTTGATTACTCTTTTATTTAGGGGCCAACTCCGACCTACCGTTGGGTGTGGGGTTTCCTCACCGTTCATTGAAGATCTTATGGTGGCTTTGAGTTGTTATTGCTCCCCTTAGGGTCGTTGTCTCTTTGACACATTCCCCGTTTCCCTTCTTTTTCTTAGTATTTGAATACACCCAAACAGATATTGCACTTAGGCCTATTAATAGTCCAAAAGAACTAACATGTTGATAGTACCACAGGACCAGCATTTGCAATATTGCCAGATTCAGGACCCAGGGGTGTACGCGTATTTATATACCATATACATGTCTCATCATCTTTCAACTTTGTTGTTTTGAATTTTGGTGTTTATTAAGCACAAAAACCACAAGCTTGAGTAAATATTAGTGACCTTATTTGCCTTACTCCTCTTAACCAATAAAGGGGCATATGACCTGAATAGTTTTGTTTTCCACTTATGACGTTAATAAGTTCATTGCTTGTTTTTCACAAAACTGAATCCGACTATGTTTGGTGTATGTGCTATGATATAATTGAGGCCAATCTTCTTCTATTTTTCCAGTTCAGGGGTTAGCTGAAAAGATAACTAATTCATCATCTGTTTTAAATTAAGATGATACTGGTGTGATTTGTTCTCCTCTGTAATCCTTATCTCTCAAGCCACTAGTATATGAATAACATATTCAGTATATATGTAAAAAAGAAGAATAAATCAACCATAGGTGATGAAAGGCAAAAAATAAATTCAGACGACCCAAGATTTTAAGCATTTCTGACTCTATCTGCTAAATCCATTTGAAGTAAGAGAAATCTTCAATGGTCTTGTCCGAGATTTTTTTCTCCCGTACAATCAACAGTGGTGGATCCTCTACGAATCTGTTCCACCCTACTGTTATTAAATTACATTTGTCACGAAGTCTAGATAGACGTGGTAAGTATTAGCATGTAGTAAGATAACTGGTACTTTTCCGTTTTTATTTTTCTATTATCCTCAATGATTCCTTCTTTGAATTGAAAATTATGAAGATTTTTTCGTCAGGTCCAATGTTTGGAGTACTGTCAGGTGCATTGACAATGTCCTATCATCAATTTATGGAATGTTCTCTTTTTTTCACCTGTCTCGTTGTTAAAAGTTTTAGTGTCATTTCTAATCAGAACAATTAAGTATGGTAGTCAGTGTATCAGTTCTTATCCGGAAATGTTTTTTTTTTCCCTTGAACCTTAATTTCCTTTCCTATGTTTTCTCTGTGTAATCTTGTCTTTGTCCATTTTAGTTGAATGTTGTTGTTCTCATTTTTCAAGTATAAACTAGTAGTTCAGATTTCAATAAGTGTCCCGTATATATGCAATTTGTAGTGTTTGTAGATAAATAAGTGTTTTTTGCGCAGATTTGTACTATTCAGGTAGACATTTTCAGCGTGTTAACAATGGACAATATTTTCTCTGATAAATACAAGACTTATCAATCTGATTTTGACAAAGACTCAACGTTTCAAAACAGATGGCAAGGTTAATATGAAACAGCTAATATAATCCCACCACTGACTGAACAGTCAAAGAGGGACAAAACGGAATTTTAATTAGTGTTTCTTAATTACTAAGCCTAGTACCAATGGTGAAACTGGTATTCTTTTATCCTTTTATACTCTTTTTCACAGCATGTTGTTTATAGTTAATATAGAATAGGATAATGCTTGAATTTATATTTATCTTTCATGACTAATGTGTCATACATGTCTCATTAACCCTAATTAACAGTGTCCTCTTGCCGACGCATGACGGTTATAACTTCATGAAGAATACAAATTATTTACAGGTTGTTAATGTTCTACACCATATTTATATTCGATGCTTTAATTTTTTTTCTTATGCTTTTCTATACAAGTTACAAGCTTCATAAAGCAATTGCTTTGCTAATTCGTTTATCTTTTTTTTTTAAAAAACTCGCTCACCATTAGTCGTAGAGACTGAGGACATTCACCGTTGAACTGAAGTGACATACGTGTATATGCATCTAAAAATGTAGAGGTCAAAAGTCACCAGTGACCTTAATCTTTGACCTTAATCAATTATCTCGAAAACAGCAATAGGTAGCTGTTATTGAGAAAATGTGAGTCTCATCAAGGTCTACATTTGATACATTTGGGCCCAACCTTTTTTGACGATTGGTTTTAGGCCTATGGAAAATGTCGGCTGCAAATTTTCTTTAAACATCATTAAAAATATTTAACATAAAATGTTGATATTTTATTGTTTAACCAGAAACATAAAATAGGCTTGAAAATTAAATATCAGCCAATGTACTACAATGAACGCTAGACAGAAATTCAAGTATTTTATGTCGACTCTTGTGTATGAAATTGACAACATTTAGAGTGATTGCTGGATCTTTATTTGACATCAAGGATATATAATTATCTTTGGAAAAGATTATACTTGGCGAATTAGTTCATACTTTTTACATAAAGTAAGAAATTGAATTTTTACTTCGGTTAAAATGATTTTTTTAACAACCCAATGTGAGCGAAGCGAACGATGGTTGGTACTTGTAAACACTTTTCGTCCTGAAGCGGAAGTGGGAAGAGCTAAAGCTGTATACGAGGTTTCGAACTGAAATCGCAAGTCGCGCCGAAGGCGCGACTACACCAGAAAAGATATAAAATGATGAAATAAATAGTATTAACAATTTATCAGTACGATTTGTGCCGAAGGCACGACCGTATAACTAAACAGACAACTCGTCTGTATTTTGTATTTTCGAACACGAGATCACACGAGACAACGCGTGATCACACGAGACAGGCAGTTTCGTATGTGTGAATTAATGATCACTATGGAAGTCAAAATGTCTTGCCGAAGGCACGAATAATATGAACAAATTGATACAACTGTCGTGCGACCACTACCAACATAAATAAAAAATAAATAACAAAGAAAATGTGGTTCCCCATGACAACACGATCGTCATTTGGCAAACATCGGGTTTCCCCATGTATCTGAGTCAATTTAAAGACATGCCGAAGGCACGACCGCTATGATAAGGATAAAACTGTCATGCTGAAGGCACGAACATTGTAATTAATAGCTAACAATGAATAGTGTCGATGTGACAAAGTCAAAAGGCACCCCGGCCTCAAGTATCATGACACGAACGAAAACGGGGAGCACCATGGCAACGTAAATAATGATGGCGGTAAATTGTTGACAAATGTTCATGCAATCATTTATCAAAAATATGCTCATGTAACAACTCCAGTGAGCTCTGCGACGATGAAAATGCTATGAATGATATATGTCTTACCTTGAAGTTAGATATTCCTTTCCCTTGCCGTAAGTAGACCAAGGCCTGGTGTGAATATTTGACTGAAAACTTTCAAAATGAATTGGCATTGCGCTTTAAACATAATAATGCTGAAATTAATTTGAAAATCTTCAAATGAAAACAACTAAGCGTCTGCTACGCCATGTACGCCGGAAATATATGCACTTCAAGGGCCGACAACTACAGAAGTGCTATTGAGATTGCAATGCATTCAGAGATCGCATAAACTGGTGAAATCTATATTTTTGGATCGTGAATTATAAAATAATCAGACTAGGTGTCAATTTGAATATTTTACTATGAATTGGAGATTATATTTAGAGAACTTGAGCCCACCTGTCAATAAAATAATTTTTGATACTGTTGCCAATGGACCAATGATGTGAAAACAGGGGGGGGGGTCAAATATAAATATTTTTCAAGTGCTTTATATTTTTATTGAAGAACTTCAAGTTTCACATGTTTCAAGTTAACCCCCTCTCGCAGCTCTGCTGCAATTTTCTTGTTTCTTTTGCTTAAGGGATTCCAGAAGTTATTGACTGACGTCACGGCGTCAGATAGTATTAGAATCAGAAAAAGTACATCCGGTAAGGCGTCCATGTTCGCATTGCATTTCGGTAAAGCATCCTTTTTTGCATTGCATGACGGTCAATAAAGTGTAACATGTTCATTTGATTAATATAAGGTTACGACAATATCATTGCAAATTAATAAGTTAACACTTATCGTGATTTTCATTTCTTGATTTTTCCGTTTAAATGACACTATATTCCATTCTTTAAGCGTGCTGTTGGCATATAAATTTCTATATTATCACTTTAGGAAAGTTATTATTATACAATTAATGACTTTTTTATAAGTCGCTATCGTGATTTATCAACCCGATAAAATTTAATATTCACCGAGCCGTAGGCGAGGTGAATATACATTTTTTTAGGGTTGATAAATCAGAATGGCGACTTATAACAATAGGATACAACCATGCACTATTAATTTCCGCATGACCGCTAAAAATTCCGCTTGACCGCTGTTGGTCTATTTTTAGAATGTAACCCTAGAAGCGGAAATATGACGATTTAACATGACCTGAAAGTGACTCATAGACCAATTAGAAAACAGGAAGAATCTATTCATGTAATAAACTGGTTTCGTCGGAATAAAAGACAAAGAACCAGTCTGTTTGTTAAGTGTGTCCTTCCTATAGATCAGGAGAACCGCAATGTTTGGTTACCGTTTCGAATATGAAGCTAGAAAATTCTGGTAAATCAAATAAAATATACCTTTTATTGTCTATGTAAAAGAATACTGACGCTAGACAGACTAGCTTTTGGAAAGCTAATGCTTGTAATAACTTGTGCTCAATTCGGTTGTGGTTTTGACAACGAAATAAATTTCAAGTGAAGTATTTCTTTTGAATTCAAATTTTAGATTTTACTTCGGATTTGCAATGTCTATTCGGGTTGAAATATTTTCCCCTGATAAAAGTGTCTCTTCTATACTTCTGAATTTTTTTCACGGTTGTCGAAATGCGCATATGCAGAATTTAAATTCACAGTAACTTCGGTATTTAGTCATTTGTTACCACTGGGTCGATATCATTGCTGGGAGAGGATTTGTATAGACATAGCCTTTTATCCGATCCCTTTGTTTGTATTATATATATAAACAATGAAATATTTTGAATTGAATTGAAAAATTGACTGTTAGTCCCTAAGGGTATTCACCAGCCCAGTAGTCAGTACTTCGGTGCTGACCCGAAAGCTGATTCTATTTGGAACCTTACAATATCTATTTTTTTTTTTTTTTTTTTTTTTTTTTTTTTTTTTTGTAAATTTTGTTGAAAACTAAGGAGTATCTCCCTCATGCAAAGCTCTGTCCTTAGCTGGTTTTGGCTTTACATTTAGATCATACTGGTTATTTGTTCTCTATCAGGTTTTAAACATCTTTTGAGATTGTGGTCTTCCAAACGTTTAGATTTTATCTGCACTGAAGAGACATAAGTTGTCGAAAAGCACATATGCAAAATTTAAATTCACAGTAACTGCGATATTTAGTCATTACATAGGAGAATTATCTTCTATCAGTGAAATTTGCAGGTTTTGGAAATAAAACTGTACAAGAAACATGATTTAACTACTTCCATTATACGTCCCTCTAAATCTATTACTCAAGTCTTTTCATGTGACAAAAGGTACTATCACAAAGTTTGATAAATTCTGTAGATTTTTTGCTTGAGTTTTTGCACACGTTTGCTATTTTAAATGGTATTGACTTAGATGCAGAAGTGATCAATTTTTTACTGCGTCTTTTTAACCAGACTTTTTACTTCTACAATCATTTGGATTTTTTACTTTTGGTGATGAATCATTGCTTATCGTCTTTCCCTACGCCTATCTCAGCCTGCAAATCACTTCTGCAAAAGCCATACCCGGTTGACCCGAACTTATCAAGGTTGACCTTGAGTTATAAAGGAAGTTCTCCCAACGTTTGACAAGCAAATATCCTTTTTATTTAAATTCACAGTAACTTCGGTATTTAGTCATTTTTTATCCGTTTCGCAAGAAATAAATCTTAATTAGATACAGAATCTATTACATTTCTATTTTCAATTTTGTAGACAAATTATCTTGACAAATACACAAAAATACAAACGAAACGTTCGAAAAACTACGGAAATTAGGTCGCTGTTAACTTCAGCAGAGCCACCATTTTGTTTATATTGTGAAGTCATAAAAGAACATAGGTATGGAGGGGTATTTCCGCCACCAGAGAAATTCTATGCTGTAAATTTTATCTTCTCTTTTTATTGTTTTCACTTTCCTTATCCATAATTCTGCATTTTCTATATTTTATATTATAGATTCTAGGATATTAATTTATTATATTTTATATTCTTTCTTTAAATGTTCCTATTTCATCCCGACTTCTGCAGTTTTTATATTTTATATTATTGTTTCTAAAACTCAATTTGTTATATTTTATGTTCTTTCTTTAAATGTTCCCATTTCAATGCTTTGTTCGTTAAGTTCTAAATATTCTTCTTTCACGACATTATATCTACCGTGTTAATTTCGAAAAATTTCATGTTTTATAATTTGAAAGAGAAATGTTCAAAGTAAGTATTCATTGTGCATCATTCTTTAACTTTTATATTTTATCTTTTAACTTTTGTCTTTGAATTTTTGTTTTATGTGCTTAAAATAAACGTGGCGGAAAAAACGCGTATGATTGAATTGTGACAACAGATGGCGCTAGTGTTGCTGTGACAGCTTTTCATCCACCAGCAGATTCGTCCACGAACGGGACGTTTTAGGGACATCATATATATTATTATGTATTTCAAAGACAATTTTTGGTATGATGCAAACAAAATGACATTTTTAAGACGGTGAAATAAAATAAGTGAGGGTGAAGAGGGGGAAACTTAAAGGGGATCGTTCATGATTGGAAGCGATAATACTTTACTGAAAATACCGCTTAGCCCAAAATACGGGCGTGACGCGGGAAACACTGAAAAAAAACATCTTGGATGGGGAAACAGGGTTTTTAAGAGTTTTTGTTAAATCTCCCCTCGTGAAACGGGAAAGTTGAGAAAAAAATGTTAATGATGAATTTCGGGAAAGGGCCCCATACAGCATAAGTATTTAAGCCGTGATGGAAAAACTCTAATTTAGTAAAGGGGAAAGGCGAGACCCACTTGATTTTCGGGACTACTGGATTTCTCATTTGTAACTTCGGAAAATCGGATAACCCCTATTTTAAGGCCACAAATTCGAAATGGAAATACCC